>JANHFT010000738.1:231165-245957 GCA_032467955.1 Pseudoxenodon macrops | reverse complement strand
ATTTTAGGTCTTGAGATATGATAGAACCTAGAAATTTGAAGGTCTCTACTGTTGATACTGTGTTGTCTAGTATTGTGGGAGGTTTGTTTTCTTGCAGACATTTCACACATACCTATAATAGTGGGGAGATATTTAGATGAGAGTCACCATGGTGGGGTGTGGCCTTGTTCTTTTTCTGCTGAGTTTTCCCTCTTGATCTGAGTTGCTTCCTGTGACACGTATTTGCTATGTGCAGAAATTATAATTACTGTACATACTGAGCTTGACCAGTCTAGGGATGAATCCACCATTAGGACTGCTATCCAGGGAATTAAATGCTGGAGGGTGCCAACTCTCAAAAAATTGTTGCTCTACTACTCTCTACCTTTTAATCATAGAATCATAAGGCTGGAAGAGATATTGAAAGTCTTCTAGTCTAATCCCCTGCCCAAGGTGGGAGTCCTTACACCATCCTGGACAAATGGTTGTCTAACCTTTTCTTGAAAATCTCCAACCATAAAGCATCCACAAATCCAGGAGGCAAGCTATTCCATTGACTAATTGTCCTCACTTTCAGGAAAATTCTTCTTAGTTCCAGGTTAGATCTCTATTTGACTGGCTTCCACCCATTGCTTCTTGACCTGCCTTCAGATGATTTGGAAAATAAATTAACACAAGCAAGCAGTCAGGCGAGGAGACTCAAACTAATTGGTAGCTTCACATTGCAATGAACACAGACACACATTCAATTTTGCAGCTACCGAGATTGTTGGACGAGCAGGCACAAAAACAGCCAGGAAAGTGATTGTAGCCTGAGAAACTGGACCCTCATCAGTCAACAGGAGTGTTCATTTACTACCAGCCTATCAACTACTTAAAAGGTGAGGACTGGGAAGTACAAGCAAATGACAGCTAATGACTTAAAGCACACCTCAATCAACATGTAAAAAGCCACTTACAATAGGCACTATAAATAACTCAGACAGAACAGCACACACTCTGCTAGAGAGAAGTTCTCTGAAGATAGGCTCCAACGTGACTCCGAAAGCTTGGAAGACAAAACTTCTGGTCCAGGTAACTGATCCAGATTGGATCCTGCAACATTATTCTGGACATGTATAGTGGCCTTCATTCATGATTCCTTCTTCCCTGGGACAACTCTTAACATATCATGTCACCCCTAAATCTATTTTTGTTAGGCTAATCATACCTAGCTCCCTTAGCCTTTTAGCTTCCTTATCATCTTTGTTGCTCTTCTCTGAATTCTTTCTAGGGCTTCATTGTCTTTTTTTGTATTGTGATAAGAACTGGATATAATATTCCAAGTGTAGCATCACTACTGCAGCATAGAGCTGCAAAATAGTAGCTCAGATTACTTGGAATTCAACTTTGCTGCTCCTAATTGCACCTGTTCATTTCTCTCAGTAAAGTTACAGAAGTAGATTATGATTAGTTTCTTCCAGGTTATATGCTCAACTTCCCATTTAGTCTAACAGCCTTGAAATTCCCAGGTGGTTCCCCCCATCCAAATACTGACTAAATCCAGCCCTGTTTAACTTTCACGTGCATCTGCAACAAGTGAAAGGGAGCTGATATGAAGGGTGCATCTATGTGATCAATTCAGTGGTGGGGTTCAATTTTTTTTACTACTGGTTCTGTGGCCGTGGCGTGCTGGTTATGGCATGGCTTGGTGGGCATGGCAGGGGAAAGATGCTGTAAAATCTCAATTCCCTCCCCACTCCAGGGGAAGGTTACTGCAAAATCCCCATTTCCATCTGATCAGCTGGGACTCGGGAGGCAGAGAATAGATGGGGAGGGGCCAGTCAGAGGTGGTATTTACCAGTTCTCTGAACTACTCAAAATTTCCACTACCAGTTCTCCAGAACTGGTCAGAACCTACTTAAACCCACCTCTGCATAATTCTCACCTAATACCTACTGCAACTTTTCTCAAAGGAGAATCTTCAAGTTGTATCAGACTATTACTTTTTCATCTTCATCCAACTATAGCAATTATGCAGGTTGGGAATTATAGGAGCTGAATCCTCTGAGAAGTCATCCCAACTGGCTAGGGCTGTTTTACTGTTTAGGATGATCAGCATTTCATGCTGCTTTTGAGAAGTAGACAACTCACAATATAAAAACAAGGCACAGTAAAAAAAAAAAAAGTGTAACAGATGAAATTAGAGTAGCAATTTAGACACTAGCCTCAAGACAAATACATTGTACTTCAGACACCTGATTAAAGGTTTCATCCATTAATCTGCATAATACTGCATGATCTGCCAAGTGTGAAATAGTAGCATTAAGGTAGAGCCAAATGGAAAATGCTAGTGCAAGGGACACCAACCCTTGGATATAAAAAGGATTCTAATAACTAAATTAAGAGAGTGAGTTTTTAATATACCGTAAATTAAATAATATAAATACATAAAATAATGTATATCACATTAGGTACCGGTACTCAGGAGCATAAGAGAAAGCAGATGCATCTAAAATGTGTTGGACAAAGCTCTAACACATTATATTCTAAGTATGTATTTTGTTGTAGTCTGAGAGTATCATATTGTACTGCTAGCTGATGGTAGAATTGTAGATCACTAAATACAACAACAATGGTTGGCAAACTCACAATCTACTGTATATTCTCTAATGACTTTGTTCTACCCATGCTTCTCCCATACTCAAGCCACACAAGGGTTCAAAACCTGGGGTGAAAAATGGAAACAGTTAAACAGTGCTAAAAAATTAGCAAGTTTAGAGGCCAATCTAAGACTCTAGGAAATTACTATGTGGAAATGCTACTAACACCAGGGTCTATATTTGGACTGCATGACAAAAATGTAGCCAACTTCCTTCCCTTATTTGCATATTTAAGCCATTTTCTAGTATTCCTCATTTCTCTTATAACCTCCACACACAGTATTTTCCTCAAATTGTTGTGAAACTACTGGTAGCTCTTTTATCAAATCTAAACAAATGTTTCGTGGAATTTGGTTAATATTTAAAAGATCTCTAGTTTTGTTTTTCTGATCAAATGTATTTAGACCCAATAGTACACAAAGTATTTTATCAAAAACATTTTAAAAAATGGTAGTGGAAAAATAACGTCTGAGGTGTTTTCAGATGTAAATTTTAAAAGTTTGGTTGTATCTAGCGGTGATGTTGCATTGTAGGAAAATAATTGCCCAGACATCAAATGCTACCAAAACTGAATTGGTTCTTAACAGCCTTTGCCACCTAAAATTGGAATTCAAAAATCATGAACACTATGGCTTTTTAATAGGAAGGTGAAGTTAAATGTCAAATAAAATAAATAATAAATATTTATGACTGAAGCGAGGTTTTGTAACTGTTTTTCTTTTCCTCCCTGTCCTTGTTTTAGCTTTATTTGGGTTCTTTGTATTACATCTATGTGGCCCTGGAGGAAGAGTCTGAAAGGAACAAGGACAACCCAGTCTATGCCCCTGTTTATTTCCCCAATGAATTGAATCGCACAGCTACACTGGAAGACGACCTGGAATATTTCTATGGTCCCACATGGAAGAAAGACATCCAGTGTCAGGAGGCAACTCAAAAATATGTGGATAGGATACATCATGTGGGCCAGCATGAACCTGAACTTTTAGTGGCCCATGCTTACACTCGATACCTGGGAGATCTGTCTGGTGGCCAAATTCTGAAGAAGATTGCCCAGAAATCGCTCAGTTTGCCCAATACTGGAAAAGGTCTGTCTTTCTTCAATTTCTCTGGAATCACCAACATCAGCAAATTTAAACAGCTTTATAGAGCTCGGATGAACAGTATCCCCATGGATTCTTCTACTATTGAGAGAATTGTGGAAGAGGCCAGAAAATCTTTTCTTTTGAATATTGAAGTGAGTAATTAGTCACATAT
The DNA here is from genome assembly GCA_032467955.1 of Pseudoxenodon macrops. Lineage (NCBI taxonomy): Eukaryota > Metazoa > Chordata > Lepidosauria > Squamata > Pseudoxenodontidae > Pseudoxenodon > Pseudoxenodon macrops. The sequence continues at coordinate 242,082 of JANHFT010000738.1, read as the reverse complement.
ATTTAATTTTTGCAAACTGAAGAAATAAGTAATTTTATGAAGTACAATTCTCCTTAAACATTGATTACTGTTTTCTCTGGTATACTGAAAAGAATGATTTGTCAAAAACAATCAATAACAATGGGGTGAACAATGCTATGATTTTCATAGGACTTTTCCTCCGGCTTAAAACTGAAGAAAAATATAAGAAAAAGATAAAAGATTATTATGATGCTGGAGTTTGGGTATAGTAGAAATAATTATGCTGCATTTTAAAAGATTACCCTCTCAAATAAAACAACCTGCTCTATTAGAACAGTCTAAACAATAACCAATTAACATATTAACATATTCTTAAAATGCTTCAGCAGGACCCTACAAATTGATTTGGTTCATTTTTTACAAAGGAGCATAGATTTTATGCAAAGGGGTGTGTGTGTGTGGAAATCCTTTGAAACTATAGGTGGTATTCAAATCTATCAAAAATCCTTGCTTCCTGACATCTGTTTATAGACAATTACCTTACCTCAGCATTTAACCTCAGCCTGGGTTCACTATATTTTTATACCATTTTATATCAATTGAATATTATTAAGATACTATTAGGCTATTATATCTCAAAGAACATTGTGGGAAAGGACAAAGGAGTTATAGCAGCTCTACTGAGAAAAAGCTAAAGTGTAAGAGCCTCTTTATCTCAAAAGAAAAAATTGAATAGTAAAAGCCATAGTGCATTAATATTATAAAACTGTTTCTTAATACCAGAACCTTAAGTCAGTCAATGAAGGTGAAATTTGGATGATTCAAGACATATTTTAAAAAACACATCCCCATATTATGTATTGTTAACTGTTGAATTTCATTTTTATAAAATGTGCTCATGGCCATTAACATGGACATTTTAAAAAGGGAATTAGGTTATTCATTATAGTTATGCATTATTTCCAAAAACACTTAGCAGTATAGAATTTAAAATTAAATTTATGTAATTGATTGATGATCTCATGGCCAATATGTTCCATACTGAGAAAAGTTCAAATTCCATTGATACAAATGAAGTATTATGTATTTGATTAGGAGATATGAATTGGAGCCCTTTCTTTTTCTCCTTCCATGTTACTGGTATTGCAAATACATTTTCTTTACCTACAGATAGATAGAAACGTATCTAAAGGAAGAACCAAATTTTGACATTTGTCTATGCACTAGATTGATAGTGTTTCATATTCAAAAATATATTCATTATTGATATCCATTATTGCAAAGTAGATGGCCATCATTGAACATCCATTTTCTGTGTTGCTTTCCATATCAAAAGTTATACTGAAGTAGGAAGACTGGAAGATAAGGAAACTTTCTAAATTCCTTAAAATGGTTCTCACAAAATCTAAATTCAGGAATGAAGAAAAATAATATTTCTGTGCAATTAAACTACTCTATGATTCATTTTTCTCAGGTGTTTCAGGAGTTACAAAAGTTGGTGAATCAAGGCAAGCCTCCACAGAAAAATAATCTTGGGAAATCCAAATTAGATTTTCACCCAACAGAAGGCAACAGAACACAGGGTAAGAAATGATTTTAGCTTTCAGATTGTTTTTGCAACCGCAATGAAAAAATAATGATTCATTAACATTCACTATCGTAATTGATTTTCTAATTGATTTTTATCCTGGATAATTGAAAAATCAGTATATATTATAAAATATGCCTGCTTAGAATGATTTCCACACCTCCCCTTTTACCTACCTTCCCCTGTGCATCTAAAATATCTACGTTTGGTACTATAAGCCATATGTCAAACATGGAACATTGTCAATTAGTGATATGAAAAACAGATTGAAAACTAATTTATAGCTATACTATATGTTACAAGTAAAGTTCTGCCAAAGAACACATGTCCAAAATATTTCATACAATATACAAAATATTTCATACAATAACATACAGAGAGGAGAATGACAGGGGCATCTTGTCACATATATTGAATAGTTTCATCATTTTTGTGATATCACGATGCACATATTTACCATGTTGATATCACCATGGCTTGTTATGGACACTGCTGTTTAAAGATTTATGTTCATATATTTGATTGCATAACTACAAGACCATACCTAACTTTTCATGGTTGTTCTTGCTTACAAGTTGTGCATTCCCTCATCACCCTCCCCACCCCACATAGTTAATTCATTTGAAAGCTACAACCACCAAGGTTGTCTATCACACAATTTAAGTCCACACAATTGTAATATATTGTCTCATAAACTTTGCAGTATTACTGCAGTATGCTTTACTTTGCAGAACTACCAGGTACTAGGTATTTAGTGATGCTATGACTGTGACTAAAACATTGCTGTGCTTAATGATTTAGTAATACAACCTTTGTAGCTGGTTTTCATTCTGAACGATTTTTGTTTTCTTACTACAGTGCCAAAGGAAAGTGGCCAAGCACAGATGAAGCATACAGACCTGTTGCCAAGCACCCCACTCTTGCGTTGGACTCTCGCACTTTTCCTCTTAGCAACAACGGTTGTTGTGGGCTTGTATGCTCTATGAACTAAAAAGAACTTAAGCACTTTTACTACAACTTGCCTATTCCCGAACTAATGCATTTTTAAAAAAAAAGAGGGTTGCAGGTTTAGATTATCTCACATATTGGAAGCACTGAGCTTGACTATTTCTCAAGGTCTAGGTATTGTTGTTGCCACTTTATGACATGCCATTAAACCAATAAGAAGCCAAGATGAGAAAAGAATGATAATTTGCCATCTGGAATATGTGAGGAATAAATCAAGATGTGATATTTTGTCCAGTGTTTGTGTACAAGATTTTCTATACAGTATATGTTGCATTGTTGTTTTTCTTTGTCCTAAAAGGTAATAGAGAATGCTTAAACTATGACTTTATGCAATACACTTCTACTACTTTAAAGCAGATGTGCCTTAGCAATGACCTTTCAGGAGCAGAATAAAATATTCTTGTATTTGTACTTTGTACTTTTAAGTTATATGTACTTTCATTAAAGCTCCTTGTAAGTTAACTCAAATGTGTACTTTTATGTGTTTATCAGACTGTTTTAAGAATGTTTGCCTTTCCACACTCAGTTATATAACTGATAAGGTAGAAATGGACTAATCACTACTCTGCCATAAAGCTAATTTATCCCTGTATTTGGGAAGATAATTAAATCATTCAGTACCACAATTATTATAAAATCTTTTAAAAGTCAATATTGAAAAGGCATTTATTGGAAGGACATAAACACGTGATCTCTATAACAGCTGTTTATGTTTCAGAGTCCAGCAGTCCACGCAATCAACGGTTTATTGTCTTAATGTTATTGGCTAACTTAGGAAGGGCTATTTTATCATATTTTAGACAGATTCTGGAAAAATACATTTTGTTACAGCTTTTTTTAAGTCTAGAATATGTTTACTAAAAATATAATAAAGCTTAAAATATATGAGGTAGGAGCACTTGCTCAGGTAGCAATAAATATAGTTAAACCTACGAATATTTTTATTTCCTAGAAAGAACACTGGCATTACTAAAATCTCATACTGACCTTGATCTAGATTAATTACAAATTAGCATCTAGTTCAGTCATATCCAAGAAAAATAAGAAAAATACCATTATGGGCACAAACATGGAGTATACAGACATAGAGTACTATTCTTTAATTCTAGCCCCTTTAACTATTCAGTAGATTCTTGATTTCAGTTAATTTATATTTTTAAAATAATGTATTTCAATATCAAATGCTAACTTTAATTCCCATCGTTCTCCAAAAATTAATAATTCAAGATTATATTATTTATTATATTTATATTAAACCTTTCACTAAATTTGACTTGCAATGATTCAAATCACTTGTTAAAGTGTCACCACATGTCATTAAGTGAGACATCCTGTGATAAGGACTTAGTTGTACTGTAAGTTTCCACTGACTCTACTTGTTGGAAGACAGTTGTGAAGTACACAAATGGTGAACACATAACCATGGGTCTTTCCAATGGTCATAAATGTAAAGACTAACCATAGTTACTTTTTCAGGACCATCACAACTTCAAATGGTCACTAAAAAGAGCAATTATTACTCATTTGATTAAATTGGCCAAACTGATACAAAGCTGTTATCAATTTCTGCAACCATATCTGGATTTGCAGAACACAGCAAACTATACAACTATACAACCTAATGTGATTACACAAATCCTGTTTCCTAGGAAATCAGAATACTTGTTTAGCAAAGAAAATGCTCCCAAGTTATTATACAGAAAACTAAAAAATCTCATGGTGCAAAAGACTGAAGAAAGTGTCTTGCAATCTTTTAATGAGTTTTCCCATGTAAATTCAACCAGGGCTGTGTGCTCTCACCACTTCTCTTTTCTTTATATAACCAATGACTGCATCTTAAACAATCCTTCTGTTAAAATACTGAAGTTTGCAGATGATACAACAGTGATCGGTCTCATTCGAGACAATGATGAAACTGCATACAGACGGGAGGTTGATTGCACAGAGCGCTGTTACCTTCCCACCAAAGTGGTCCCTATTTTTCTACTTGCATTTTTTACTTGGTTTCGAACTGCTAGGTTGGCAGAAGCCGAGACAAGTAATGGGAGCTCACTTCATTACACGGTGCTAGGGATTCGAACTGCTGAACTGCCAACCTCATCTACAAGCTCAGTGTCTTAGCCATTGAGCCACCATGTCCCTTTAAAAATTATGGTACAGCCTCGAAAAGGTTTTATTTGTAAAGTTTATCAATATTTACCATATTAAAAAAAAATCATATTGACACTTTTGTATGAAGATCTGAGACTAGACATTCCGAAATGGCAGTGATCAATAGCTAGATGGGGAATTCTGGCTGGCACTGTCTTCCAACATAATGAGATTGTGAGATTGACATTTGTATTCCACATACTTGCTGCTTGTAAGAAGACTACAGGTTTTTACAGTAGCAGCTATATGTTGAGGGGTCTCAACCAAGCTCACAGCCTTTTGAACACAAGGTTTGTACAACCTCACTTAAACACTTTTGGATGTACCGGTAATTAATTTATAATTAAAGAGACATTTCCTGAATGGCAGGATAGAGAATTCCATTCAACATTCTTTTTGCATTTAAAAGGGGAGGGAGAAGGATTAAAGATTTTAGACAAACTTTAGACAAATAGATGAATTTATAATTGTACTTATAACTGCTGTAAAGATCAGAAGCCACTTTGTATCTTTTTGCTTATTTTTTCTATTTGTTTCCTTTCTTACACTTTTAATTAATCAATTTTATTTATGGCCAGAAGGCCTGAAATCAAGTTACAAATATAATCTAAATGTGGCATTAAAGTTTTGATAAAATATTAGTTTATTAATAGTAAACATCACTAATTTAATATTATTTGATTTTACATAATACTTAAAATCCCAATGCACTGATTTGTTACTAAAGAACCTTATTTTTAAAAATAATTTTATTAAATGTTTTTTTTAAAGTTGTTTTGCACTTTTAGCTTACTTTGATATTTCTTTTTTCTAAATTTTGCATTGTTTTTATGCTTTTAAATAACGTCGGCCTAACGTTATGTGTAACGGGCAGTTATCTCTCCAATTCTTCTTTCAATCTTTTACACACACACACACCACCTTTTGCTTTAGGATAGTGGCAAAGCAAAATCAACAGATGCATCTTCTCATACTTTCTGGCTTGGAAAAGGCTAGTTTTATTTATTTATCTTCTTCCATAGCTATCAAGGGCATCAAAACTACACGCGAAAGCGAATTTCGCAAAAAGCTAAAAAACGCCGAACCCCTCCCGTTTCGAACCACAGCCGCCATTTTAAACCTTCCTTTTTCTTTTCCGCTGCAAACAATAAGTTTTGGCGCCAAAAAAAGTTCCTCTAGCGGACGGCTGACCAATTCGGTAAGGGAAAAGTTGGTAAAGAGGCGGGCCCTGATTTAGGTCGCCTCCAATCGCTTTCGGCGCCTGCTGCCGCCGTTCTCCCGCGCCCTTAAAGAGCGCCCTTTAAGGACAGAGTTCTTAGCCAATCGTCACATGTCCTGCTACCCTTGAGCCAATGACAGCGCGCAAAGCGCAGCGCGTAACTGCCGGCGAATCCAGAAGAACTTTTTTTTTTATTACTTTTTGCCGCGAAAACGTCTCCTAGAGTTCTAGCGAGCGACCGAATCGTTCTGCGAGGGGTTTCTCTCTCTCTCTCTCTACGGCTGCAGAGGCAGGTGAGGGGCGCTGGGGTCAGGGGCGCGCGTTAGAGCGATGCCTGCTTTTCTATGCCTTTTGGGTCGATCTTGGGCTGCTGTATGAACCAGAGTTCAGGAGAGGCGATGTTCATTAGTGACCCGTCATTTCTGAAACAATGTTTCTCCAAGCATTTCTTGTATATTCCCAAAGTCAATTTTTGCACGACTCCCATCCTTCCCCACTATGATGGTAACTTGGAGAAGTATCACCAGTGGCTGGGTCGATTGAACCAGTTGGCTGGTTATAAATGTGCCCTTCAAAATAAAGGACGATTCCTGCCTGCAGGTTTTCAGCTTAAAAACACAGATCTCCCGTTATCAGTTATAGGGAACTGGAGGCTCCCGTCCTGTTGCTGAATTGACTCGTACTTCATGTGGCTCTGATTATAATTATTGGGAATTATTGCTTTGCAATAGAAAATAATAAACTACCCACCTCTGCCACAGAGAAAGGGGGAAATTATGCAAAAGATGATGCTGTCTTGTATAAGACCTGTAGGGTAAAGGGAATAATATCCTTTGCACATGCTCAGAAGTGTTTTTCCTGATATTTTAAACAGGAGATCTGGCTTAATTGTAATTATTAAATTTAATGCTGTCCAGCTTCCAGCTACTCTAGAGTTAATATAGGTTGTGAAACCTATATTTGTATTGTATCTTACTGATATCTTTCAGCTCCATTCTGCTTTTTCCCCCCACAGAGAATCAGCATGTCTGGTTTTGATGACCCTGGCATTTTCTACAGTGATAGTTTTGGTGGAGACCCAGTTGGAGATGAAGGGCAAGTTCAAAAGTCCCAGCTGCAAAAGCGTTTCAAAGAGTTTTTAAGGCAGTATCGCATTGGAACAGATCGGACTGGCTTCTCTTTCAAATACAGGTGCCCTTTCTCTTTTGGAAAACGTAAACAGTTGTTTATAGCATTTAAAATTGAAATACCTTTAAAGTGTTGGTAAATATATCAAAATAAGATAACTTGCCCTAAAGTTCTGCAGCGTTGTGCCTAGTTGTAAATGTTATTTCAATAAACATATTCATGGGTCTCTTTTTTTTCCTCCCACTATGTTGAAAGAGATGAGCTCAAACGTCATTATAATGTTGGACAATATTGGATTGAGGTGGAGATAGAAGATTTGGCAAGCTTTGATGAAGATCTGGCAAACTATATATACAAGCAGCCTGTGGAGCATCTTCAGCTGGTACCTATATGCAGCATGGGAGAAATATGTGGGAGGTTGCAGTTTGATTATGGAATGAGGCCTTGTAGAGATTCAGACTGCTGGTCCGGCTAGCTTAATATTGATGACAGCAACTCTTTTGGGTTTCAAACTGGAATCTTATTGCTCAGCTAGAAATGTGGACTACTAACCCTGAGGCTTTCTGCCTGTAAAGACTGTGTTATATTACTGAACCTTTCTGCCTTTTTTATGTATAAGTATTCCACAGTATTATTAACTAGCTATGCCCTATTACTCTTCTCACTCCCAATTGTTACTTTTCTAACTGAAACTTAATGTTCTATGATTAGACTACTTTTCAGCTATTTCAATCCAATTGGGCTTTCTTCTTCTCTTCTTTAAGAAAAGGCAAATGCTTTTCTATATTTTAAACCATTTCATTTCATTTCTTAGCTGGAAGAAGCTGCAAAAGAGGTAGCTGATGAAGTAACACGTCCTCGGCCAACAGGAGAAGAGACTCTTCAGGATATTCAAGTTATGCTCAGATCAGATGCCAATCCATCCAACATCCGAAATCTCAAGGTGAGTTAGACCCTCAGCCTTATAAACTATGGCTGATTTCATAAAGCTAAACACGATCAGACTTGCTTAGTCTTTGAATAGAAAGGTTCCAGGAAACTGCAGATCTATAGCCAGGGGTATACACAGCAGGGTATGGTAAAACAGAAATAAAAATGGCACCCACAAAGGTGTAATCAAATCAAAAACCCAATTTTTATGTGCATTGCTCTTAAGACCACCATCTTTAATTTTTTTACCACACCCTGCAGAAACCCCATATTTTAGTTTGAGAGATAAAGAAAACCCTGGAAGAACCGAATGACAAATCATTTCCATTCTGTTTCCAGGAAAAGTTGAGAAGAAGCTCAATTTAAAATAGGTTATTTTAAAAGATTCACTAAAAATGAGATTGGAGCTATAGTCTTGTCAAATTAATGAAGGTTCCCTCTGCATTTCTGTAGAATTGTAATAAAAATCGCTTAGCTTAATTTTGCCAATAAGGTATAATGATTTGTCTTTCCAGTTTATTGTTTAGAATTTCTTTATATCAATGGCTGCCTTAAGGAATCTTTAGCTGTGATTCGTTTACTCTAAAATAAACTTGAAAGAAAAGTTATATCAAAAGTACCCTTTATTTTTGTGGAGGGACAGTTTAATGTAGTGGCTAAGATGCTGTCCTAAAAACTAGAAGTCTATGAGTTCTAGTCCAGCTTTAAACATGAAAACCGGCTGGATGACTTTGGACCAGCCATTCTCTCAGCCCAACCCACCTCACAGAGCTGTGGGGAAAAAGAGGAGAAGGAAGGAATATTAAGAATGTTTGCTGCCTTGAATTTATTTTAAAGGCAAAATAGAAATAAAAAAAAACTAGTTCAATGCCAATTTTCATCTCGTCAGATGCTTTGTACCACAAAAGTAATATTTATATTACTTTGTTGTACGTAGTCATTAATTGCAATAAAGTATGCACACATATTTCTTGTGGGGGCAATTTAATTGCCTCCAGGTGCGTCTCAATCCTTTGAAAAAATCAGAAGATGCCAAAATAGTTACTGAACATTATGGAAGAGGCTTTTACGTATGCACAGAGGCTTCTGACTATTCCAGATGTTAGAGGAGGTGGCTACAGATAAAACCTTACTGAAATATAAAGCAGTACAGATGTTTTACAGTAGAAAAGAAAGGGAACTTATGCCTTCAGAAAGCAGATTAAAAGGAACACTTCATTCTGATGTTCAGTTAAATGTAGAACCTAAGCGCTATGCTTTTGGGTTGCAATAAATAATACATGTATAGCATGTTTTTATATGCCTCATTCTGTATTTTTGTATCTCCTAATTGGATACATGGAATATAATGTTCCAATGTAATTCCAATGACTGGAAAAGAGATTTAGATTTCTGGATCTTTGGGTACTCTGGGTATATATTTTTTCTTTTGCAGATTTCATGACGGTTGTAATTTCTCCTTGTTTGTTTTGAAGTCTGAACAGATGTCACATTTGGTGAAGATCCCAGGAATCATTATTGCTGCAACTCCTGTGAGAGCCAAAGCAACCAAGATTACCATCCAATGTCGCAGTTGCCGGAATGTAATACCTAATATAGCTTTACGTCCAGGCCTGGAAGGATATGCTCTTCCTCGGAAGTGCAGCACGTAAGGGATTGGGTTGCATTTCATTTCAGATTTTAGTGAAATTTACTTTTGAGTAAGATACATATGATTATGACACATATAATTATGTTGCTTTGCATTTGTTTACAGAGGACTCCTATATATACTTTCTCACTAGCATGCCCTATTAAGCTTCATTAGAATTATTCTCAAATAATTTGCCTAAGATTATAGCCTTTGTTATATTTATTTATTTATTTACTTTCATTTAAGGCAAAGTTGGGCAAATTTTATGCCATCCAGATATTTGGATTAATTCCTATTAGCCACAAACAACTTAGTAAAGGTTTGGGATAGTTCTAGTGCAAAAACATTTGGAAGATGCTTGCTTGGTTAAGATTATATAAAGCTTTGGGGGGGGAAACCAATTTCTTAGAGAAAACCTGTAATTTGAATTGAAGTCTGCACGGATCAATTAAAAACACTTTTCCTATACCCCAAAAAGATTAAAATGTATGTAATAAGCCTAAACTGAGTTCATAAAAATAATTGAACTCTGAATTTCCAAACAAGGTGATATGCAAAACAGAGTTCAATCTTAATGCAGTGTAGTAATAAAATATAAGATTGAACAGTACAACACTGGCAATGAAGTGGCTGGTATTGTTTAATTAGCCAACTCTTAATACAACTGCAAGAAGTTGGGTTAAAGTTTACTGGATATGTGGACTCCATTTGCATCTAAGATACACAAATTCAAAGTTTATCTTAGATAACCGTGGACAAATTTGGTACCCATAGTATTGGTATTTCCAAAATTTGTAACACTAAAGATTCATGAGAATGATTGAGACAGACATTATAAAACAGGAAAAACTCTTCCCATTTGACCTGCACTGTCTTTCTTTTCACTTCAGGGAACAGACTAACCTAGCAAAATGTCCTTTGGATCCATATTTCATTGTTCCAGACAAGTGTAAATGTGTGGATTTCCAGACATTGAAGCTTCAAGAGTCTCCTGATGCTGTTCCTCATGGAGAGTTGCCTCGGCACATGCAGCTCTATTGTGACAGGTGATGCCTCTGGGTTCTTCAGCAGGATAGGACTGTGTTGCAATAAGAGACTCAATCAAGTAGACAAACCCAAACGCAATATGTTGTTGTATCCATGGTTAAAACGTTTAGATGCTTGTGTGACCATTCACGTTCATGCTTAAGACAGAATTTGGTTGCTTCAATACATAAAGTGGAATGAATATACCGTATTTTTCTGAGTATAAGACGCACCTTTTCTCCCCCTAATTGGGGCTGATAATTCAGGTGCGTC
>JANHFT010000738.1:201996-216256 GCA_032467955.1 Pseudoxenodon macrops | reverse complement strand
GGATTAGGCATTTTTATCAATTTATTGAATCCTTCCCATTGACCTGGAAGAGGCAGGAACTGTTTTATGGCGTTAAATGTATTGTTGCAAAAGGTATTGTTCCAAGTAAAGTTGCCTTTTGCAATTGACTGATGATGATTTTTTTCCAATGCCAATAGTGTTTAAGTGTCGCTACAAGGATTGCATCCAAGATTGGTATTGGTAGTATTGCTGCTTTCTTCTACCTTGTCACCAGTTCTATTTGCAAATGCTTGTATTTTGTGACACACACACACACCTATATTTTTCTTATATTCTGCTGTCTCCAGGTACTGTCACATCCACTCTCCAGGGTTTTTTGTCATTCTTATTAATAACTGTTAAGTTTTGGGTGTTATGTGGAAGGTCTGTTTGAATTTTAAAGTCCCAGAGCACTTTAGCTTCTTCATTTTCTACTTTGTGATTCCATCAATTCTTGTTTGCAGGCAAATAGTATTTCTTGCAGATCCAATGCATCATTGTTGCTACTTTGTCATGCCCTTGTTTGTATTCAATCTGAAAGATCTTCTTGCAACAGATAAATGGGTGGTCCACTGTTTCTTCAGCTTCTTTGGAGAGGTGGAGTTTGCTGTCTGTTGCTGTCTCAGTTCTGGCTTCATATACTGTATATTTGTTCTTTAGATTCAATCTTGTGTAGTCTGAATTGGCTCCTCTATCTCTTACTTCTACTTTCCTGCTCTTAGCCACTGCAAGATGTTGTTACTATCTTCTTTCTGTACTATTTTTTGCCTTGCAATGTCTATTTTTTATTCTTCACATGGACTTGTAAGCAAGTTTGGCTAAGTTCTAGTTTTATCTATTCTAGCTTGCTTGCATGTAATCTTAGCTTGCTTATTTTCTAGCCTAATCTTTCATTTTTGGTGGTGTGATCTTTGCCTTTTTTTCTTCTTTGTTGATTTGCATTCCCGGTATTCAGTTATAATTTCAGCTATGTGGTACGTTACTTGTTTTTAATTTTTTATTTCACTGAGCTTGTGCTTATATTTGATATTATGATATTGGTATCTATTAATACTTATGCTAGCTGTTTCTTTGGAACAAGTTTCAACACAGGCAACTTTATTCAAAATAACAGAATAACAAAATTGTTAATTTAGGAAATTTCTCCTTAGTTGTAGGTTGCTTAATTAGTTTCCATCCATTGTTTCTTGTCTTGTCTTCTGGTGCTTTGGAAAATAGGTTGACCCCTTTTTTTGTGGCATTTCCTCAGATTGGAACATTGCTATCATGTCATCCTTAGTCCTTCTTTTCACAAGATTAGCCATACCCAATTCCTGCAACTGTTCTTCATATCTTTTAGCCTCCATGTCACTAATCATCTTTGTTGCTATTCTCTTTCCAGAGTCTCACTGTATTTTTTGTACTGTGGTGCCCAATACTGGATGCAATATTCCAGGTGTGGTATTACTAAGGCTTTATAAAGTGCTACTAATACTGAATGTGATCTTGGCTCTATCCCTCTGCTAATGCAACCTAAGCTTGTATTTCATTTTGTTAAATATGGCCCAGTATTCAAGACTGTCAGATTCATCTGGATCATGAACCTATTGTCTAGGATGTTGGCTATTCCTGCCAGCTTAGCATCATCTGCAAATTTGATGAGTTCTCCTTCTATTCTCTCATCTAAATTATTTATGAAGATATTGAAGAATATTGGGCCTAAAACAGAACTGTAAAGATTGCCTCTACCTCTAGCTTAAGAAAGTGAAGACTTTTGAAACAGAGTATTTCAAAAGGAAGCTTTTCAGTTACCATGGCTAAGTTCTTCTCTGGTTCTCCCATCCTATCTGTCTTTCTTCCTGATGACAATTGACCAGCAGGGCTTTTCGGGATCCTCCAGGGTTACCTCATCCTCTCTGATGCGGTTCAAGAAGCAGGCATTCGGCTAGGTGGTGGTTGATGTCTCCCTCCAGCATTTGGCTTCTCCCTGTTCCCTGTTCTCAGTAGAGTGAAGATTGTTTCTCTGGGTTGACCATTTTGCAGATGTTGCTTTCTGTAAGGATTGCCTCTACCTTTAGCTTAAGAAAGTGAAGACTCTTGAAATGGAGTATTTTAAAAGGAAGCTTTTATTAAGTGAAAGTACTAGATTCAAAGCAATGTCTGCATACTCTTAGGTAAGACAAGTAGAAGTAAAGTAGTAGAGACCCCTCCCATTAACCAGAATGCAGGTTTTAGCCAATACACAAGTGTAAATATGTTTTCTTCACCAGCTACCCTGAGAACCAAAGAAGCATGCATTTCCATGGCTATCATCCATTATCTGTTAGGATAGAATAGGATAGGATAGGATAAAATTCTTTATTGGCCAAGTGTGATTGGACACACAAGGAATTTGTCTTTGATGCATAAGCTCTCAGTGTACATAAAAGAGAAGATACATTCATCAAGAATCATAAGGTACAACACATAATGATAGTCATAGGGTACAAATAAGCAATCAGGAAATAATATGAATAAAAGCCGTAAGGATACAAGCAACGTTACAGTCTTACAGTCATAAGTGGCCCACCATACCCCAGAGCCTGGAGGGGGGAAAAAAATGCTTTCAAGGACTGTTTGACAACTAGGGGCTATAAGTGCTGCAACAGAGAAGATGTACTTCCCAGGTCCCATCCGATGACACTTTCATCAGTGGAACCTTGAGCACACAATTCTACATGAAGGACAGAAATGCCTTCTTTAGCCAGGCCTTACGCCATGAAGGGCTTTATTGGTGATAATCTGCACCTTGAATTGTACCCAGAAGCTAGTAAGCAACCAGTCTGGTTCATAAAATCATAGCATTCCCATTACTGCCTATGCTGCTGCATTCTGAATCAGCTGCAGCTTCTCGGTCTTTAGTTCCCTTTAGTTCACTTTTCAAGCAGATGCTGTCAGTCCGGAAAGGAAGTCCAAATTGCCTATCGGTTCCAAATGGGGAAATGCATCCCCATTCAGGAGTAAAGACTTCCTGCATGATGGCATGGTGACAGCGTATGGTCTAAATTTAAAAAAAAAAGGGTTTAACTGGAGCAAATGCACAAAGGGGAAAAATTGTTCAGTGATGTATGTTGATACTGTATCCTTCTGTTAAACATTTCATCCATTATGTCCTAGATAGACTGAGTGGCTATAGCTATTTGGACCATCCGGTCCTGCAGTATTTCCATCCAGTTGTATATTTATTAGGGCCAACCATGCAGGCACAAAAACAGACTTTCATTATAGAGTTCTCCAGAATATTGCATGAGGCAACTTGCTATAAAAATGGGGAAAACTTGATTCTCATTATTTCCCATTTCCAATATGATATTGTCTGTAAAGCAGTGACAAGTTGTTGGGGGTGTTGTTTTTTTAATGCTTATGCAAAAATAAATCAATGTCATGCGTATTGTGTAGCTGATACAAGCCAGATCCAGTCCAATACTTTGGAATAGCATCAAATCCCCAAATGGCTCTTCTTCTTTTTTTTTGGCTACATATAGGCAAGAAGAGGATCCATGAGGTAATGGAAAAAAATGTCATCTTGGGTAAATCTCAATATCAACTTCAAATGGAAAAAAACCACACTCTTAATGGATATAGTTTAGAAAAACGTGTGAGTGAATACCAATTAAAAACAAGCTACAGTATATAGGTGGATATCAATAGCCGTTAGACTTATATACTGCTAGTTAGTGCTTTACAGCCCTCTCTAAGTGGTTTTCAGGGTCAAGCATATTGTCCCAACAATCTGGCTCCCCATTTTACCGACCTCGGAAGGATGGAAGGCTGAGTCAGCCTTGAGCCGGTCAGAATCGAACTGCCGAACTGCTGGCAACTGGCAGTCAGCAGAATTAACCTGCAGTACAGCATCCTAACCACTATGCCACTACAGTTCTGCAGTCATGAAATGGATGAAAGAGAGGGGTTAAACAAGGCAGCTTTGTTATCTATAAACATGTCTTTCTTACCCAATTACAGGTACAGATGTTTAGATCATTATTCGCCTCTGCTGTTGGTTGGTTGATTATGTACCATTAAGTGACCCCATAGGTTTCTCTATCCATATGGTTTTCTTTGTAACATACAAGAGTAGTTTTCCACATAGTTTGAAATTGCCGTTGTCACTTAAAATAATCTGACTTTAGCATATTCCCTTAATGCTGTTCCCTAATACTAATGCCACCTTGCTTTAGCAGATCAGCAGGGATGACCTTCACCCCTTGGGTGATCCTGCTGAGATCCTGGCATCTCTTGGCATATCCTTCCAGCATTTGTTCATCTCCCCCATCCACCATCACAATGAGGTAGCACAGCAGGGCTTGTTGCCTAACTATGTTGCCATTGTTTGTGGGTTTTGTCAGATTACTGGTCTTTTAATGCAGCCAAGAATTAATTTTTGTACCATTTTCTTTCTGACTCTTGCCAAAAGAGGTACCTGACAATCTACATTTGCAAATTTAGGAATATGCTTCATGAAAACTTGCAGCATGTTTAGAAAAACGTGTCTTAACTTCAAGCTCATCTAGTCATTATATAGATGTTGCCAAGAACGTTTCTTGGCAAAAGTGGCCAAGGGGTTTGTCATTCCTCTCCTCTGCAATGATTTTTTTTAAAATCTCAACTTTGCCTACAGCCCATTTTTGGGTGACCTATCCAAGCATTAACCTTGGGCTTTCTAGACCAGACCGGATCAGCAAGGACACAACCAACTACTTCTTGGATGCTTTACATACATATCCACCATTTTATTTTACCTTTCTACTGACCAATTTGTGATCTTGAGATCTTTCCTAGGGAGAAATAAAGCAATGTTATATAATTTTCTCTCTGTCCTCCCTACCTCCTCCTCCATAAAAATTTTAATTGTATAATATAACATTGCCCATATGATGGGTGGGTATGATGCTAAATGATTCTGGACTTTGCATATGTAAAGTGAGTGAATTAGCATTATACTATCTTTTAAAAAATCTATATTATGTACAACAGAAACCTACACAAACCTTTCTGGAATATGTTCCAAGCAACCATAAGGGGATTTTTCCCCTGACAAATCAATGCTTTCCCCAAACTAATAGAAGATGATCCAGTAGCATCCAAAGCAGGGGTGAAATCCAGCAGGTTCTGACAGGTTCTGGAGAACCAGTTGAGTAGTTTGGAGAATCAGTAGTTCAGAAAATTGACAAATACCACTTCTGGCTGGCCCCAGAGTGGGGAGGGAATGGAGATTTTGCAGTATCCTTCCCCTGCCATGCCCACCACGCCACGCCTATGGAATGGGTATTAAAAAAAAGTTGGATTTCACCACTGATCCAAAGTCATTCACATCTATGAAAAGAATCTACGGGAGGTAGAGCTGACAGTCTGCTTAAATTTATTGCAGATTCTTCTTACATCCTTCAGCACAAAATGTGGCGTATTTATTCAGCTGGAACACTGAATATTTCCATCCGTTCACCTGCCTGCTCCCATCCTGATAAGCTAGGTGGTGGCAGGCATGCTGTTTCATCCAGGCCAACACGCTTGAACCTGCTGACATTTCCTAAATGACAGACTATGTTTTTTGGCTCTTTGAAGGAGAAAGTAACATCACTAATTGGTCTGGCATTCGCGGAGCATGTGTGTAACTAATGCAATTAAAGAGTGCTTATTGCTTCCTTTCTCTTGTTCTGTATGGGGACAGGAGGTCAAATGTAGTCAAAGTTTGAGCCTGGCTTACGCAGCTTGGCTCCCAGGAGAAATGATTACTTCAAACACGCTTATGGAAGAATGTGGCAGGAAAGAGCAGGCACAGCAGAGGCACAGAGAGTTAAGAATGTGATGATCAGAAAGGTGCTCTAAAGAAAGAGGTTCGATACCCTGACAGGCTTCAGACTTCAAACCGTGTGCTTCAAATTATTCACATGAAATGTGGTGCAGTTCTACTCTCATTTTTTTTATTTTTAAAAAAGGAAAGATTGCAAGGGTACTCAAATTTTCTACCCTCATAAGAATGACAGCATAGTAGCAAGAAGTGTTTCCCTCCAGTGAACTGATTTTCTGTGTAAAAAGATGTAGGGTTTGAGGTATTTTACCACATGATAATAATAGCTTCAATCTTTGAGGCTTGGTGGCCTGTCTGGGGAGGGGAAACAGGAACTGGGCCACGCAAGCAGTGGGCCAGTCCGCATGCATGTGAGGGTCCACCAGTCCGCTGCTCATGTAAGTTAAGCTCCACAGGTACACACTTTGGTCAGCCACTCACACAGCCTAATTCCAAATAGGCCACGGTCTGGTAGTGGGCCAAGGGTTGGGGACCCCTGGAATAACATACTTGGCTGTATGGATTCTGAAGTGGCATTGACACAGGAAAGCTGGACAATGTCTTTCCACGTAGACTGGTTCTGACTTGTTAATAGTATGAGAAAAGCATCCATTTAACTTGCTTGTTGTGCTCAAGTGACATATATTGGCTACGATCCTCTCTTCTTTCACTCATCCTATTCATCTCTTCACAGCTTGAGGTAGACCAGAGCCTAATGAACACAAACAGCAGGCTCTCTAAAAGTGATTCAAGTTTTCTTTAAGAACAAATCTCTAATTTATGAAATTAAGAGCAATTCCAAAAACATGTTGCAGTGGAACATGATCATTCTGTTTTAAGTATGCATAAAGAGGCTCTCTCTATATCCTGTGCAATGTTATTGGGCATGGGCATGTGGAATATTTTAATTACTTGATACAGTACTTATTTGAGACATTTTTTGCTTCACTTATATGTTTTCTGTAATAAAGACAGTCCCTTCCCTCAAATGAATAAACCAAAAGACCAAAAACCAGAAAGAGAGAGAATAAAAATAGGCACATTGTTTTTCCTTTCCTATTCATTCCAAAACCATTCTTATCAAAAGTAGTTTTTAGGTGCCAACATTTATGCAGTAGAAAATGTCAAATACAGCTGAGTTCTTAGAAGAACTGATGGATTAGTCTCTGCCTTGGCCTTCATTAGTATTACAGGTAAAAGTATTCAGTTTAAGAAGGATGTGTTGAAGGAAATAAAAAAAATGCTTGCAACTCAATTTCTGATTATTCTAATAGTTTTGTTGGAAGAAATATCCTTCTGGGTTCAGTTCCAAGTGGGGCAAAAGACTCTGGAAACATGGAGAGTGCTTGGAAAGATGCTTTAATGGTGGACAGGAGCACGCGGCTTGAGTTCCTGAACAGAAAAGGAGATCACATGCTTCAAGATGTTGAAGAAGGAAAGAAGAAGAGAGTTATACCCTCTGTTGGGTCCCACCTCCAAGTTTCCTGTTCCTGTATAAGAAATGCACTTTGATTGGTTGTCAGACTCCCAAGGGGTGGAGGGTTTTAACTAATCTTTTAGGCTGTCTCCCAGGCTTGCCTTGAGTGCTGGCTGATGTAATTTTCCATGTGGCGAGTTTCTGTTTGCTAGATGGGCCTGCCTGAAGGGGGTAGATCTTTTATTATGTAGAATAGACTGGTTCAGACCATTGACAAAGATGGGGAGGGGAATGAGTGAGTTGCCTCTGATCTTAATGGGCCATTGACAAAGGTGGGGGATATTAAGAATGAGTGAGCCTGTTTCTTGCCTAAAACATGTTTCTCCATTTCTCATCCAGAGAAATGTAACATTCTGCCTTTTTTAATATTTCCTAAAATATTTCATTCCTCTAGGAGGGGAGGTAGGTGCTAACTTCCTACAATTTCTAATCTATATTCTGCTCTCTGCCCTACATGTCCAAATTCAGGACAGAAATGAATGACGAAAAACAATTCTTTCCTCGTGTATGAAGTGGCCACACCTACTTTGTACGTCTTTGTTCCTAAAATGTTGAGTATGGCACTTACGGCACAATCCAAACTTTGCCCATCCAAACTTAAAGGGCTTTTTCAGAGTCTTTCTTCTTTCTAATATCAACAAATAGTACGGATATTGCAGGACAGACTCTAAGCATTGCTCCCTGTCCAAATGAGACGAATAAGTCATGAATATGAATGTGAACTGCCCATTCCAGGGAGCCCAATATGGAAGAACTTCCAGCAGGGTTGGATGTTTGCGAGGACAATAGAGCTCTTTGCCAAGATGCTGGTTGTCATGGGGATCTAGAGACCCTTTTGCACTTCCATTTTTGCCTTTCTCTTTTTTCGATTGTCAAAGTTCTGATACTGCTTGTGTCTTCTGAGCAGCTTATTTTTAATTCTACAGCTACATTCTGTACCATTCTTTTACGCTAAGAAGCCAATTGGTGTTGACTTTTTAACAAAAGGATACACTCACAGCGGGAACAAGGATTTTGTGTTTAAAAAGTGTTTAAATTGCATACCTTATGAATAAAGTCATCGTGACCATTGTCCATAGAAAGGGAATAACCGGCTTACTCCTTTCTGATCTTAACTTTTTTTTTAATACAGTGAAATGGCTGAAATGGAGAATGTATATTTTTGTATCTGAAGGAGTCACATTAAATACATTGAGTATCAGAATTATGGATTAGAAGTTGCTAGATGTAGCTAATCTATGGAATGATCACTTCTGAATGTCCAAAATAGAGACCAAATGAGATGTATAGTACAGAGGTGGGTTCTGAACCTTCTTACTGCAGGTTTGCTCGGGGTCACTCCTCGAGTGCGTGCGCAAAGCGCGTGAGCGTGCGCACATGGGGCAGGCAAAAACTAGCTTCTGCACATGCACAGAAGCAAAATCCAAGATGGTAGCTGCCACAGACCCACCGACAGAACCAGCTCCGTGACATCACCACGGAGTTACCACCTACTCTATAGAACCAGATGGAACTGGTAGGAACCCACCTCTGGTATAATACATACAAATGAATGAAGGCAAATATATGTGTCCCAGAATAATGTTGCAGTATCCAATCTGGGTCGGCCACTAATGGTAGGACCAGAAGTTTAGTCTTCCAAGCTTTCAGATTCATGCTGGAACCCATCCTCATGCCAACTTCACATGCTAAATACATTTAAATAGAAATTAGTATTTAAGATTCACTTTTAGAAGTAGTTACTGTAAAATTATCTAGAGAATATTCCCCTACCAACCTGTTATTAACCAAATAATTTTTTAATCAACCAATTTGGGAAAGAGAATCTGGTTTTGTATGTTATTTCAAAGCACATGAGAAATTCAGAGAAATACTCAGGGATGATATTGCATTCTTGCACTTTAGCTATGAATTAGATGAGTTGATGTCCTGTCTTTCATTGTGCCTTGGTAACTTCTTTGTTCTTTTCAGTTTTAAGGCTTCTGACTTTCTTGCTCTCCAGCTACTCAAGTTCCATAAAATGTCCAGATGTTCCTTGTGAATAAACAAGAACCTTATCCTCCATATTTCTAATTCTATATCCTTCAACCATACTTGCACATCCAAATATGTGACTCTCTTCAAATATGAGGGATGAAGCCACTCTAGAATCAGCTTCTAGTCACTGCTGAGATGGTTGATTTGGTTAGCTATCATTATTTGTCCTAGTCTCTAATCTATCTATCCCCTTTTTTTTACATGCGCACAAATGTACACACAAAAAGGCCAGGGTATTAATTGTTCGGTGATGGTCACCATC
Organism: Pseudoxenodon macrops; assembly: GCA_032467955.1. Classification (NCBI taxonomy): domain Eukaryota; kingdom Metazoa; phylum Chordata; class Lepidosauria; order Squamata; family Pseudoxenodontidae; genus Pseudoxenodon; species Pseudoxenodon macrops. The sequence continues at coordinate 206,674 of JANHFT010000738.1, read as the reverse complement.
TTGACTTTCTTTCCCTACAATGACTAATGTCTGAATAGTGAAGTAAGAGAGGCTTTCTGAGATTATTATTCTTAGCTCAGTTCTAACTTTCAGAGCCACAAAACCTTGACTGCCATTACCTCAGGCTTAATAAATGATTCCTTAGCATATTATCATGTCTGTACATTAGGCCGCCTCTTACTCCTTTTATATTTATGCATTTACTCATTTGTATGGCCACACACTTGTCAAACAACTCTGGGCAATTAAAGGGGTGTGTGTGTAAAAACATTGAGTTGCTGATTTTACTCCGCTAGTTGTTGCCGACTATAAGGGGTGGTGCTCTGTTTCAAGGTCATTGAGGCAATGCTGTCCGAAGACATTGTGTGACCAGAATGACATCACAGAGTGCTGTTACCTTCCCAATGAAGTAGTACTTATTTATCTGCTCACATTAGCTTGCTTTTGAACTGCTAGCTTGGCAGGAGTTGGAGCAAGGATGGGAGCTCACCCCATTACATGGTGCTCGGGTCTCGAACCTGGGCTGTGGCTTTTCAGCCAACAAGCCCAGCATCTTAACTGCTGAGCCACTATGCTGCCTTAAACCATTGAAATCATAATAAAATAATAAAATAAAAATACACTATAGCAGTGTTGGTGAACCTTTTTGGCACAGAGTGCCAAAATGGGAGCATGCATGCGTGCCCGAAACCAGAAGACCAGCCGCCTGGTGCACATGCACGTGCAGGGAAGATGATCTTCCATTTTCTGGTGCATGCATGCACATAGGCCAACTGGTCATTGTGCGTGCATGTGCGCCAGAAACCAGAACACCAAGTGGCTGGTGCACATGCATGTGCCAGAAAGCAGAAGAGCAGCCACTTGGCACGTGCATGCGCACCGGGTGGCTGCTTTTCCGGTTTCTGGCGGTCCCATGCACATGAAGACCACATGGCCAGTGCGCCATAACCCGGAAGAGCAACAGGCAACGACTCGTGTGCCCGAGAAGTTGACTCTGCATGACACTTCCAGCATATGTGCCATAGGTTTGCCATCATGGCACTAGAGGCACATGAGCTGAAGTGGTTTCCTTTAGGGCTTGGGGAAGAATGAAAGTTTCAAGGTCTTCCTCAAGGCTGGCTACATTAGAGCCATCCAAATTTCAGTAGGGAGGCAATTCCTACAGGGCAGGCTTGATGACTGAAAAGGAAAGTGTACCTCCTGGATGCCATAATATAACATTGTTACATTGATGGGACCTGGAGCAATCCATCCCTATTTAATCTTGTCAGGTTAAAATCACAATAATCCAAACCTGCCTCAAAGATTATAGTGGCTTCAGGGGCTGGAATGGGATCAAAGAGATCCCTACCCACCTCAGTGGTTGTAATTCATCCAATTAGTACTTCAACGTCCAAGTACTCACCCACAAGTAGTCACTCAACCTGACAAGGTTGTTGCGAGGTTAAAATGGCATGCAGTCTTGAAATACCATCAGAAAGTGGACTATAAAAATAATTAAAATGTTCAGAAATATACCTCAGACATTTTGAGCACATTCATATTGTTATGAAGTTAAAATGAAGTAGACACTTCAAAAGAGAAAACTACCTCTGTTCAGTTCAACACTGATTTGCATGGAAATCTAGGTCACAAGCTATAATAGATTTAAATATAATAGGATTTAAACATTGTGTAGATTTTTTAAAAAAACCATTACTTAATAAATACTGTGAAATAAAGAAGGAAAGAAGAAGAGAGAATGCTAGCTGAGACTAGAGTAGTCCTTCACTGTCAGGGTGCCTTTCTTGAATCCCAGAACACTTTGCTCTTTTCAAAGATTCATGTGTGGCTCTGGTCATTATTTCAATCCCAGGGAAATTGGCAGTTTGAATACAGTGTTTATCAGAGCAAGGAGATAGGAAGATTAGATCATAACAAAATGGCCTACTGCCCTTTGTTCTACACAGAACAACAGTATTGGATTCTATCACAAAACAATCCGAGAGGGTGATCTCACTGCTGGATGATCTCAAGTCTTTTCCGTATCCAAAGAAGAATTATGAAGAGCCGGTCTACTCATTGGCTCTTTAGTCTTCACTGAAATTGTCATCTCTACTTTTGCAGAGATGTCTTCAGTCCACCCTTTTTTCCCCAGAAGCCCCAAAAGGTTGTTGGTTTTTGACACCTTAAAAACAACTCATCAGGAGTTTGTTTTCAGGGTGTCCTGTGATTGAGCTGTATTTTTTCATCAACACCTGGAAGAGAGGCTGTTTAAATAAGCTAGCTCTTCCTATTTACTCTTGCAGTTGTGAGATGACAAGCTTTCTGCTCTAACCCCAATTAGGTAATTATTTCCCTCTTTTGACACAGCAGGTGCCCAATACCTGCTAGACACTTAATCCTCATGAATATGTAACCTTTCCTTGCTGATGCCTAAAACTAAAGAACTCCATGGGGGATGGAGGAGGAGGGGAGAGAGAGACATTGAAGGGCTAATGAAAGCAACCCCTTTGTGAGTTGAATTCCATGCAACACCGTCCTCACCATTGTGGGCTGACTGCCACAGTTTGGAGAAGGAACCCTGACAATGCAAGAAATTAATGGAAACAATTTTAATAAACATGACTTGATTTATTTAAGTCCTGGAATCTTTTTTTAGCACCCTCCTACTTCAGTATCCATCCTTCAAATTTTAAATTAGCTGGGAACGGAAAACACACAGAGAGACTATGGCCAGAAATAACAGGTTTTGACCCCATCTGATGACTCCAACAAGGAATAAATGTCTCCCAAGAAAAATGTTTTTTGCCCTTTTTTTGCCCATCCAAATTTTCAGTCACAGAACAATTACACTTAATGCATATAGCAGACGATTTATGTTAATATAGTTTATTACCCCTACTGTGTTTCCCCAAAAATAAGACATGTCCTCAAAATAAGGCCAAGCCTTATTTTTGGGGTGGGCGTAAATATACGCCCTCCCCAAAAAATAAGTCCTAGTGAAGGGGTGGGCGTGGCCAGCATAGAAGGCAGCCCTTCCCTTCCCTGGTCATCAAATGGCAGCTGGGCCCCTTAATCCTGACCCGCGAGCTGCCTCTCTATTCTATCTCTCCCCAGTGTTTTTGGCGGTTGTCTGCCTCCCATCTATCCATCCATCCATCCACCCATCCCCCTTGCCTACAAAATCCCATCCTACTCGCAAGAGAGCAGCTGCCCAGCACTTCTTGCCACGTAGTGCCCACTCAGCGGACAACCCCCCCTCTAGCCGGGCAGAGCACCACTCACCGACTGAGCTGCCTGCTGCCAAGTCTTCTGGGAGTCAGCGAAGAGTCTTCTGGCAGCAGCTGCTCTGGGAGTGCATGTCCAGCTCCATGTGGGGCTGCGGCTCCCTTCACCTTTCGCTGCCCCTCTGCCCCGACTGCCAGAAGACATGGCAGCAGGCAGCTGGCCCAACTGGCCTCTTCTCCGGTTCCAGCGGCTTCTAGCCAGGGTTGACATCTCGCAGCCTGCCCCACCCCATCCCCTGCCCAACCTGCCACCCCCAAATTGCGCCCCACCATGAGATGTGCGTCTTACTGGAGACTGGCAGCTCCATCGCGTCTCTCGGCCAGTCTGTGCAGGGAAACACCTTGCATGGTAAAGAAAAAATTCTTGTGAGTGCGAGCAATTAACAACTTCTCGAACACAGGAGAAGTTTTTTCTTTATTGTGCGGTGTTTCCCTGCACAGAACGGGTGACAGACACGAAAGAGCTGGAAAAGTAAGAGGCACATCCCACTTCTCCCCCCCCCACTTGCCACCCCCAAATTGCATCCCTAAAGTGGTGGGTGGCTAAGCAAGGGGCGGGAGCCCTCTCATGTCCTACGAGGGGGAAGGGGAGAAGAGACGGCAAGGGAAGTCACATCTCGCTACACATGTCTTGCTTCTCCCCCATCCCACCTGCCACCCCTCTCTATAAAGAGACGGCGGGGAAGAGAAGCAGCCAGGCTGCTGTTGCCATTGGGGTGGGACATGTTGGTCCACAAGATGCGCGTCTTACCTTTCCAGCTCCATCACATTCCTCACCATTGTATCCAGGGAAAAACATTGTAATAAAAAAACCTCATGAGTTCAATCAAACTTCTTGAACTTGCAAGGTTTTTCTTACGACGTGCTTCCCTGGACACAATGGCAAGGAATGCAACAGAGCTTCAAGTCTCGGGTAAGACGTGCATCCCATGGCCCAACACATCCCACCCTGACCCAAGAGCAACAGCAGCCTGAATGCTTTCCTTCCCCAATGTCTCTTTATAGAGAGGGGTGGCAGGTGGGGCGGGGGAGAAGCGAGATGCATGGAGCAAGACGTAGCTCCATAGATGTGTGTGTTGCCATCTCTTCTCCCCCCCCTCACCAGGCATGAGAGGGCTTCTGCCCCTTGTTTAGCCATCCACCCCCTTTAGGGATGCAATTTTGGGGTGGCAGGTGGGGCAGGGTGGGCCGCGAGAGGCACGTCTTACCTTTCCTGCTCTGTCACGTTCCTCACCATTGTGTCCAGGGAAATACATTATAAAAGAAAACTTCTTGAAAGTTCGAGAAGTTTGATTGAACTCGCAAAGTTTTTTTTACAATGTGCTTCCCTGGACAGAACGGTGAGGAACATGAAGGAGCTGCAAGTCTCAGGTAAGATGCGCGTCTTGTGGCCCAGGCCGCTCCACCCT
>JANHFT010000738.1:145126-158398 GCA_032467955.1 Pseudoxenodon macrops | reverse complement strand
CTTAATAAATTGGAACTTTGAGGAATGCTTTGCCTTGGAGTCTGATTTAGTTCTGGATGATATTTGGAATGCTGATACAATTGCAGTCCATGTGCCTCATAAGAAATGAAGTGCAGTCCCAATCCACCAAAATATTACAAAATACTATAAGCAGAAAATGACCTGAAATACCACTGCTTCGGACTCGGAAGAGATGCTGGCAGGCATTGTGAAGGCTGCACTGGGATCTGCTTCAATATTGGGCATGTCCCAAAGAGGAAACAGTGAAAATAGTGAGGCCATGAATACAGGTAGTCCTCAATTTTCAACAGTTCATTTAGAGACCATTTTTAAAGTTACAACAGCCCTGGAAAAGTGACTTATGACCGTTTTTCACAGTTACGACCATTGAAGCAATCCCAGGGACACAGGATCAAAATTCAGATGCTGGACAACCGACTTATATTTATGACAGTTGCAGTGTTCCTGGGATCACGTGATCACCTTTTGCGACCTTATGACAAGCAAAATCAATGAGGAAGCCATATTCACTTAACAACTGTTACTAACTTAACAACTGCAGTGATTCACTTAACAACTTAACTTAACAACTGTGGTGAGAAAAGTCAGAAAATAGGACAAAATTCACTTAACGATGTTTCACTTAGCAACCGAAATTCTGGGCTAAGTCAAGGACTACTTGTGTTGATTACTTTCCCAAAAGATGCATCTTGTATTGCAACTAGTCTGGTTGAAAAGTTCACATCTAGGGCGCATTAGAGCTAATAGCGATTTCTAATAAGACACCAACTATGTTCTCTACATCCTTAAACATATTTCCACTTGTAATTAAGTAACAGAACTCAAGGTATCCGCAGTTTTATAAGCACGAGCACAATAACGACTGAGGACAGCAAAAGGTAATGATGTCAGCCCAAATCTGGATGCTGATTACCCTTACAGGAAGATTTTTTGGGCAAAATGAATATGAATTTGTTTGTATTTGGAACTGAATCATACTAGCCTCTTGGGCTTCTTGAGCTAATGATGGAGGAATTTGAGTTGGCTCCAATAATAATCTGTAATCTTTTTTCCGTCTTCAGTCTGTGTCAGTGGTGGGTTTCAAATTTTTTTACTACCGGTTCTGTGAGCTTGGTAGGCTGGGCTTGGCTTGGCTTGGCTTGGCTTGGCTTGGCTTGGCTTGGCTTGGCTTGGCTTGGCTTGGCTTGGCTTGGCTTGGTGAGCATGGCAGGGGAAGGATACTGCAAAATCCCAACTTCCTCCCGATCAGCTGGGACTCGGGAAGCAGAGAATAAATTGGGGTCGGGTCAGTCAGAGGTGGTATTTACCGGTTCTCCGAAACTCAAAATTTCACTACCGGTTCTTCAGAACTGGTCAGAACCTGCAGAATCTCACCTCTTCTCTGTGCGTATGTGTATGCGCAGGTGGTTTAACATTCCTCAACTAAATAGTAGCAGTGCTATGGAAACTAAGAAATTTCTCAGCCTGTAATTACCAAGTCTCAACAACTGCCATAAGTAAAGGCCATATTTTATGAGCAATTTCATCAAATTACATCTTTCTTTAAAGAAAGCAAAGCTTGTGATGTGCTGCTAATATTGAAAAACATATGTATTCAAAATAAAAAAAACATTTTAGTCACAAAAGAAGGATGAGTCCAACTTCTTCTCCATAGTATTATTATTCCGCTCAGTGGTAGAAATGGTTCTGCCCATGTTTTAGTGCAGATATGAATTGATGTATCTCTACATTAATGAGAATAAATATGATATCTAACCAATTTCAAACACATATTTGAGCAAATGAAGCTACTTTTTACTTCTGCACAGAATTGATCCAATGCTACTTTAGCTAGCTGATATCCTCTCTGCCCCAAAAGAGGTCATACCCAGCACAATTGCTTAAAATATGAAGTGGATTTCTAGAGACTAACTAGATCAGATCTAGAGACTAACTAGATTCATTGAGGGCTGCGTCAGAGTTGTGTTTGACCTGTGGGTGCCTGGGTGGGCGTGGCCAGGTTGGCATAACCAACTCAACGGGGGTGCCTGTGGTGGCCTGAGCACTCTGCCAGTGAAAATGGGGCTCCCGAGCTTCATTTTCTCCTGCAACGGCCTCCTGCAACCCTCTGCCAGTGAAAATGGAGCTCGGCCAGATCCAGGCCTAGAGTTTGAGACCCCTGAACTAGATGCTCCCTATCAAACACATCACCTGAAACATTCCCTAATTGTAGTCCAGACAAACACATGGAACTAGGTTGTTTCTTTCGCCTGCAGCTTCCTAAGCCCTGATCAGTAACCCAGGTGATTTTCAGTCATCCAAAATAGTGTAAAGCCATCTTTATTCTTAACTCAGATTAAGCCAATTGCGACTAAACATCCAATCCTTTCACCCTTTGTAGCCTCTGAGACTTGTTCCTCTTTCACTTCTTTGCCAATTCTTTCTCACTTCCTGCTTCCCTGAGAAGTTTTTTAAATATTCAGAAAATAAAAAAGTTAAAAAGTAATACACACTCATCCAACAGAAGGTCTAATCACTTGTTAAGATATATTACCAAAGACAAATACTGCGAATAGATTAAACAAACCAAATGGTTCCATGTGGTCCTGTAGTCTTATTTTACATCCTAATTCCAGGGCCATGCAGCACAGACTTCCTGCTGAAATCGTGCAAAGGAGTGGTTCCTCAACCTTTTCTTCACCATGGGGGCCCCTTTAAATACCTTTTCTAGCCACGGACCCCCAAGACTGAATCATAAAATTTCTTCAAGCCTTCGCGGACCCCCTGTGATGACATCGCAGCCCCTCTCAGGGGTCCGCAGCAGTAGTGGTATTCATTTACCATCGCTACCAGTTTGGAGATGTGAATGTGTGTGGGGCTTCTGTGCATACGCAGAGCATCTGTGATGATATCCGGACGGGTGGGCAGAGCTTCCCACCACCACCGCTACCAGTTCACCTGAACCGGGCCAAACTGGTAGAATACCACCACTGGTCCACAGACCACAGGTTGAGAACCAGCAATGTAAAGGATTTGATAGTTATTCTTTCCATCTTTCTCTTCACATTCAGTTTGATAGAAGATAATTCGTTTCAGATTAAATAAAATGTGGTATTTTTGCCATAAGCTCTTCGGGCAGGTGGGGAGTGAATTGAATGTAAAAGATGTGATGTCATTTGGCGATTTGAAAAATAAATAAATAAATTACACTCATTCTGATGAAACTTCTAGATTCAACAGATGGCTATTATTTCGTGTTTATTTAGTTACATGGCCGGTGGGTAGTGTGAATATCCTGTTTTTCATCGCATAATCAACTTTCTCTCCAGAAATGTCTGCAGCCTCCATAGCATTAACATTAAACCCCACAGGAAGGGAACACTTGTCATTGAGTGTTTTCAGGAGCAATGCTAAACAGAGTCCTGCCATTGAGAAATAGTTGACAGATTCTTCCATCTCCTGGGGAAGGGAAATCAAAATACATCCTCCCAATTACTTTGCCCACAGATTATTGGAGAATTTTAAAAATTAATTTCTACTTAGTTCTCATTCTTCTCTCAGAGGGACCGACATTATTCATGTATCAAAGTTTCCTTTCTCCTACTCAAACACCTCCCAAGTTTCTCTAAGGCTACAAAGTGCTAAGGGTACGAACTATTCATAGTTCACAAACATATATTTCTTCACGAACAGCCTATTGGTTTCTTCGGTGTTCTCGATACAGCGGTACTGTTCCATATAGAGTATACATGAACTAGATATGATAGCATGAATGAGAAACAAGACTTCAAAAGAATTAGGCTCTTTTAATCAGAGTGAAGATTTCATTCTGTGTCACTGTTCTAGAAGGGGAAAAAAGCTGTTACTGTACCTGAGAAGATTCTGAAGATGTGGATGTATTGTACCCTTAACTTTACCTAATCTCATTACCACAGTATCAGACTATAAACTTCTGTCCTCAGGCACTTTCCTCTCTTAAGTAATATTTGTGCTTCCCCACCCCCAGGTGTTCCTGTCATTTTGGGACAACTAATTACGTTTGCACTGATTAAGCTGATGTACATTTATGCCTATAAAAACCCTGTTTAAACCATTAAGTTCTTCCGTCACTAATTCTCATCTGACTATAAAAAGCATGAACTAAAATGCCCCAAACATTAACATCATGAAGGTCTCCAAAACATTAATGAAAGTGTTTCATGTAGCCAAACTGGCCAGGGACAACCATTATAACAAGAAGGTTTTGACTAAGGATAGAAATCCAGGGAGAGAAAAAAAAACAGCATAAAGGGAAGGGGGGGGGGGAAATAGAAAATATTAATGACATGGCATACTATAGGAAAAAAGAAACAACCCCCAGAAATAATTAAAAAAAAAGAAGTTCCATTAGAATAGATTTCTAGAATCTGGTGTTCACTACATATATTGCAACCACAACTTTGAGAATTCACATTAGTCATATTTGCTAGGCGTTCTTCCACTTATAATGGTAAATCAACATTAAAGTGGATTCGGGGCGCTGTGCTGCAATGGAGAAATGGGCAACAGGAAGGAGAAGGCCGCTTTCCCTCTTTCTTCTCCCTGCTCCTCCTCCTTCCCTGGTGCCGGCCACTCAGTTGCCATTTCTCCATTGCAGTGCAGTGCCCAGAATCCACTTTGATAGCAGGGGATAATAATTTGCTTGGCCAAACTAACCCCACAGTCTCCCCTACATTGGGCCCAGCTTCGATCATGCTGCCAACTTAATTTCTCCCCCCCTCTCACTTTTCCCACAGACTGACCAATACCCCCTGCCTACAGCTCCATGGGGAGGGGGGAATCCCTTCCTCCACTTCCCCCCAATTCTTCACCTTCCAATGTGAGGTCTTGGGAGCATCAACTCCTTGTCTCTATGACTAACCTGACCCTGGGCAAACTGGTTGTTTAATTATTTGAATCCCACTGCTGGGTACCAGGATGGGAAAGACTTCTACCCAGTGGTGGGATTCAAATACTTTAACAATCGGTTCTCTGCCCTAATGATTTCTTCCAACAACTAGTTCACCAAACTACTCTGAAAGTTAACAACTGGTTCTCCCGAAGTGGTGCAAACTGGCTGAATCCCACCACTGCTTCTACCTCTTTAATATGAGATTAATGTGATTCAAATTTCTGTAAAAAATTTCCACAACATACCGTATTTTTTGGACCATAAGACACTCCGGAACATAATACGCACCTAGCTTTTGGGGAGGAAAACAAGAAAAGAAATCGGCCTCTGCCTCCCAGCATCCAACCTGTATTCATCTGGCTAGCGTCCTTGCAGCAAACAGAAAACAGCCTGGTCAGCTTCAGCACATTATCGCAACCCCAGCATATGGCTCGTCAGGACTCCGCTGCATTGTGCCCACCACCGGTGAACTGAGCTGAGCTGCTGCCACCACTGGGAAACACTGGAGCCTTTGCTGCTGAGGCTCCAGTGTTCCCCAATGTTCCCAGTGTTGGATTTGCCTCCTGGAATATGGCCAATCAGGGATCATCATAACCCATTTGCTGTGGCCCGTTTGTCACGACCAGTTAGCCACTGCAGCGGCCCAGGTGGCAGTGAATGGCTGGTGGCAGCGATAGGTGGCAGCAGGGATACACGTGATCAGAGCCGCACCAACCCCCCTCCCTCCCGCTGCAATATTCACTCTATCTTGTCTTTTTATGTACACTGCGAGCACATGCACCAAAGACAAATTCCTTGTGTGTCCAATCACACTTGGCCAATAAAGAATTCTATTCTATTCTATTCTAAGACGCACAGACTTTTGGGAGGAGGAAGTGCATTTTATAGTCCAAAAAATATGATAATCCATAATTTTGTCAGCTTTTGGAAACATCAATTAAACAATTCATTTGAAATGGCAACTAAAATCTGCCAGAACAAATGAGACAAACTCTTATTGTAGGAAAATTAATAAAGGGTTATGTTGCCATTCTTTGCCAGAAGCTCAGCCCAATATAGAAAAGAAGGTACAAAATTATTGACCAAAGAGAACTACATCATTGCAGTCTTGCTGTTACATTATTCTTAGAAGCAAAATTGACTTCAGATGCTATTTAAAAGAAAATAGCTTGGTTACTGTTTCCATAATTTTTTCTCATTACTTGTCAATAATTCTGCATCATGCAACACCGATTCAGAAGACTTTTTATAGTTTTAATATGGATTTTATGTAGTTTCAATCTTTGATTGGGAGCCAACCAGACTGTCATAAGATGGGTAGCTATGTATATATTTTAAATAAATAAATACATTACTGTTCTTCATTCAAGATTTATTCCCAATGGAAAGCTTTTTTCATGACTAGGAGGTGATTTTCTGCTTTAAAATTCTAAAAAACTGAAGGATAATGAGGACCATTGGGAATTTTCTTAAAGCTTTGGCTAATTAGCCATTTATACTTTCCTATGGAAAAAGCCAAACTGGTTAAAATTCCGCTTCTTTATATTAGTTGTACATATTCCAAGCAACATCAGACTTTCTTGTGGCAGCTAACCAATTAGCATGTATATTCATCACTGGCCCTCTTTGTTTTCTGTTTTAAATAAAATCCATGAAAATCTTTTCCCCAAATATGTTTAGGGCCAGGGGTGGGTTGTTACTTACCTCGCCGGCGGTTCGCTGCCTCCCGCGCCGCGTGGGCACGCCTCATGTGTGCGTACATGCACAGTAGAAAAAATCCCCGAAAAATCCCCCCCCCCAAAAAGCCCAAAGACAGGATGGCGACGCATGCGCAGTGCTGGAAACTCGACTTTTGCGCATGCATAGAAGAAGAAAAATATCTGAAATATTTTTTTAATTCCCCCCCCAAAAAAAAGGCTGAAAACAAGATGCTGATGCATGCGCAGTGCTGGAAACTCGGCTTTTGCGCATGCGTAGAAGAAAAAAATCTGGGGGGAAATCCCCCCCCAAAAAAAAATCCATAAAAAAGATGGCGGTGCCCACGGAGCAGCAGAACCGGCTCTGTTACGTCACCAGCGGCCTACTACTTACTTGGTAGAACCGGTCCGAACCAGTAGGAACCCACCTCTGGTTTAGGGCTAACCTCAGTGGCCATGTTTCATCTCCAATTCAACTGATATAAAAAAGGTTTTGAGTGTCCCAAAGGTGCTTTTTCAAAGGCAACTGGAATTTGTTTTTGTTTTTCTTTGAAGATGTTTTGCTTCTCATCCAAGGAGCTTCTTCAGTTCAGAAGAACAAACTAAGTCTAGCTGCCTTTTGAAAAAGCACCTTTGGGACAACTATGACCTGAATTACTGAGAATCTCCATAGACGTTTTGAGCGTATTAATAGAATATGTGAGATGACCTTCATTTTGTTCTTGATTTTTTTTTTTACAAATTCCAAGATATTTCTATAGTTGTTAGTTGAAAAAGTTGAAAAAATAAATTCATACATCGAGTTCTGAAGTCAGCCATTTCCCAAATCTAATAAAATAAATAATTTTAAACAAACAAACAGACCTGTTAATAATAACTCATACTACAATTCCAACTACATTAAAAAAAATGAAAACATTAAAAATCAAAACAGCAGCTTTATGCAAAAAGCAATGAAATTAATATACAGTATGATTTGTTTACAATACAAATAACAATTGTAAAGTTCTAAATTTACCTATCATCAAATTTTGCAATTAAGATTTATAAAATGGTCATACTGCCATTCTCAGGAACTATTTGCAACCACTTCCACCAGTGAGTCTGCTTTATTAAATATGTAAGTTTTTAAAACATTTTGAAATGCATCCTAATTTACTCGATCCTTATCAGTTTTATCAGAGGTGGGTTCCTACCGGTTCTATGGGGTTCTATAGAGTAGGTAGTAACTCTGCGATGATGTCACGGAACCGGTTCTGTTGGTGGCTCCGTGGGCAACGCCATCTTGGATTTTGCTTCTGTGCATGCGCAGAAGCTAGTTTTTGCTTCTATGCATGCACAGAAGCTTGTTTTTGACTGCCACGGGGCACTTGCTCACACACTTTGCGAGTACCCTCGAGGTGGGACCCTGAGCGAACCGGCAGTAAGAAGATTCAGAACCCATCTCTGAGTTTTACGCTGCTGGAACCATCTCAGTCTTTTATCAACAGCATTTCAGTATTATAGCATTAAAGTTGACTCAATTTTATCTAAGGGATGTAGGGTATGTTTGACCCTTCAATTACTGCCAAACTTCATTGCGTAGAAGAGTCCTAACTAGCCTGACACTCTTTTAACAGCACAGAGAAACTGCCTACACATGCAGTAAATCCTTTTCTGAAATTAATTATTTAATTGGCCAACTGTTCGCATCCATCTTCTTCTTCTTCTTGTGCCATATCCGTCATCGGACGTTGGCGATCATGTTGGCAATCCTATAGATCCCAAATGGCATATGAAACAGAAGTATCAAATGTTTTTAAACAAACAAGCAAAACCTGGGTCGGTCACTGGGACCCGAGGTTTAGGCTTTAGAGCTTTCGGACTCACACTGGAGCCCATCGTCAGGGAATTTCGCTCTTACCAGGATATGAGAGTAAAATATATAAAATATAAGTACATATTCTGGTGAGAGAGAAGTTCCATGAAGATGGGCTCCAGCACAAATCTGAAAGCTTGGAAGACTAAACCTTGGGTTCTGGTTACCTACATAGGTTAGATCCAGCTTAGTCACTCTTTCCTGAGTTAGAAAAATAAATTGAATACCATATAAACTAGTTGAGTATTTGTTTTGCTGATGCCTTATGTGGATTTGCCCTCTGCTTGCCTTGTGCATATTGCTTGTATTTGGAAATTGTTGGGGTTTTTCACTTTGGAACTCTGAATTTCATGTCCTTTGTGTAACTGACCAGGCTCTGCAGATCCCATTTGGAGACTATTGGCTTTTTAGTCTTGACTGAATAGACAGTTTCAACCTTGTCAATTACAGATGAGAAGGGAAAGTTTTTCTCACAAGTTTTCTCTGCAACGCTAGAGAAATGAGAATATTTGATTAAATGGTTGACTTTTTTGTAAACTTCTGCCTTTTAATAAAAATCTATTAGTCACCGAAGGTACTATTATAGACTAATATAACTCTCTTCCTACATGGTTGAACTATGGTAGCCTTCTGCTGGCTGGCCTCTCCAGTTTCTCTAGATTACAATTATCCAAATGTCTTTAGACATGCTGACTTCTGAAAGCTATAGAACAGGGCTGCCAAACTCACGGCCCGAAGGCCAGATGCGTCACACACTGGCTGCTACCAGCCCCATTTTAGTGAAGGAGGAAAAGTCGTGATATGTCATGTGACAATAATGTTATCCACGGGTTTGACACCCCCTGCTTTAGAACATAGAACATAAAACAATATGGTTGGAAGGGATCTTTGAGGACTTCTAGTCTAACCCTCTGCTCAAGCAGGCCATTCCAGACAAATGGCTGTCCAGTCTCTTCTTGAAAACCTGCAGTGATGGAACACTCACAAATTCCAGAGATACGCCATTCCGCCTACCAATTGTTCTCACTGTCAGGAAATGTCTCTTTAGTTCTAGCTATTACACAACTGCTCTGCATCTATTTTTCTTCCCTATAGGAGTTTTTAGCATTGGTAGGTTTAGTGCCTTTCACTTAAGAGCTTTTGAGGCCCTATTCATTAGGAATTAGGACAATTTGAAGTCTGAAACTTTCTTGAAAATGCCATCAAATATTTAAATTCTTGTACTTCTAGTGCTCTTTTGTCCCGCCTAGATTGGAATCATGTCCCAAGACACCCTCTCTTCAACCAGTTTTACCATTGAACCTTGCTTCCTATGCTCATAAGCCTTTCCCCAAGACTCCAAATAGGCCATATTATGAGTTCTGTTTTTCCACTGGACAAAAACATTAACCATGGAATAGATGAAGGAAAGAACTCTCACAGATATTGTTAAGATGAAAATAAGTGGGCCAATTATACCATCATCTCTCCTGTATCTGCATTTTCCCTTCTCTCACATGCTTCTATGTGTGGGAGAGTGCCAGCAAGATTGAGAATAGGCGTTGTCATAGCAACTGTAGCTCTGTGGACCCAATTTCAAATCTCCACAATTAAGCTGGCAATGTGCAATGGGACACTTTCCCCATCACGAAGAATTATTAAAGGTAGCAACAATGAGGATATTAACTCTGGAAAATACTTAACAACTAGTCAGCATGAATATGTACAACCATAGGCTGGAAGAGAGAGACTTGGTTCCTAAGTGCTCAGGTACTTAATGAATGCCCCTCATCTGCACATGGCTACAAGGCTGATGGGCATCAATAAGATTGCAGAAGTTGGGTTTCCTTCAAAGAGTGAAATGAGTGGGACAATATGAACTCAACCACTTCAAGCCAAATACATGCTAACTTGGTTACAATGCTGTCCCAAAGCCTTGTGCTGCTTGAGGGGAAAGGCAACAAAAGGTTTTTAACTTTGGGGTTAAAGAGGTAGCATCTTCTTCCAACTCATGCAGGCAGGTCAGCTTAGAGAAGCAACACAGTTCTGCCCTTTGATGGAGTGAAATGTCCAAAGGCTGTTGCCTCTCACTGATGAATGGTAGGGCTGGTTCTTGTTGACCCCAAAGAAAAAAACATTTAGAGCAACATTGTTTAAAAGCAACAAGACAACTGCTTCATGTTTTTTTTTTAATGTACCATTCCAACATAGTTGAAATCTCTTTGTTTTGAACCCACTAATTCAGATGCTATCCTCTGAAGAAACAGAAAAGGCTTTGCTCCATTATTGATGTGATGACATGTTAATTCATATTATTATTCATCCAGACAATCAGCCAGGATGGACAAATATTATTATTATTATTATTATTATTTTATTAAATTTAATGTATGTACTCCAGTGGACTGTGGGTGGTTTACAAAATATAATCCTAGATTAAAACTTTTTTTTAAAAAAACCATGAACAAAGCAAAACAAGACAGCCTAAAGTAAACATAACCTTTAAAGGAAAGTATGACAAGGCCTTCTCCAAACACATTAACTTCAGACCTGGGACCAAAGCCAAATTTTAAAGAGACACGACAGGAGTCCACAATTCCCATCAGCAAAAGTACATCATCAGGGTTGTGTTTTTTGTTTTGTTTTTGCAGCAGATAGAAATCTATCCTCTTAAAAAGTGGATGGTCAGAGCTCACTTTGGAGGAGGTTGCTTGAGTTTTAAAATGTGAAATAAAACTGTTAAGCATTTGCAAAGTTTAAAACAATCTCTTAAATGCAACCCCACCCTACACCACCCCATAAATTCTCAGGGACCCTGAGGACTCCATAAAAGATGCTGGTGTGCCATACGTTTTACACATTTTGATGGAAGATAACTATAATATAGACTCTTAATTGCCTCTTTTCCAGGCTACTCTAAAAAGAAAAATAGCTGACATGGTCTCAAGAAAAGTTGTAGATGTTATATTGTGCAGGAAAGATAAGGAACGAGACGCAGGAACAGTCAGCTACCTTTATTGGATCCTTAGTGGAGGCAATACGAACTGCCGGCAGGCTGCAGGGAAGCCGCTTATAAGGGTTTCCCTATAGCCTGCCGACCACTAACAGTGGTTTAATTTTCCCGCCGCTAGTTCAGCCAATCAGCTAATTTACTCCCGTACGTGAGGACATAACAGTAGAATACCTATAAACAAGAGTTACAGTAAAAAAAACATTTTGCTATTCTTTGGGCTGCATATATTTGAATAGGATAGATCACTGTAGGAGGAGAGATCCGCTTCCTCACAGTTTATTATTTCCTCAGTCTTCTTGTTAATCTCTTATAACTTGCCTTCAGTTGCCTAGCACAGCCTTCTCCAGCCTTCTAAATCACCCGCATACCGGAAACTGGGATTTTCGATGTCCATTTATCCAGAATGTACCAGATTAAGGTAGGCATGGATATCAAAATGCATCAGCTTCAACAGCAAATGCATTTGGCTTATGATAAACAGGTGTTTTATTTTCTATTTGAGTTTATTCTTTGTGCTAAATCCCTGTCCTATTTATTTCTTACAAAAGATTCTGGAAAATAGGCATGTGAAGCATTAACAATCATTTTAGCCCAGCAATGCAGCAATATACTGTAAGCTGTAATGAGGAGGGTCTTGGGTAAGGTAGGCATGGGACGGATAAGCGCTCATGGCAAAATAAAAGGGCCCAAGGCAAAAACAGTAGGAGATCCAGCCATTTGGCTTGCGTACAAGCAGGAACAGTGCTGTGCTTGTTCAAAGTCGTTCTATTTGGGCTGTTTGCTAGTTCAGTTTAATGAGCATCAGTTTCACCTTGTCATTCTGAGCAGCATGACCTACTCAAAGCTGATTTTGTATAGCGGTGCTTAATCATAGCCTTGGGTACTAGCTACTGCTCTCTTCAGCCAGCCAAATTGTAGCACAGAAGACACTTCTCTACAGTTTCCTTTTTCTTCAGAATTTACAAGATGGAAGAAAAAATGTTTCCACTAAAAAAAATTGCCCATGATGAAAAAGAGAATTATTTTTTAAAGTTGGATATGGCATATAAATTTAATTTAAAAAATTAAAAATACATTAATATGAAAGGTTGTTTTAAAAAAAAGACAGATGGAAAAATACATTAAGCATATTTTAAACTATGAGAAGAGACATCAGAGGAACAATAATCATCCCTAACCATAGCACGGAAGATCTCATGAAGATGAAAGATAGAAAGGATGTTAGAGATACATTTTGAATTTAAAGGCAGAAAAGCTGTGCAAATATAACTAGTCCTCAAACTGTATATCTTTTTCTTCCTTAGATTAATCTATTGCTCATAAACTGGACTGTTATTGCACACTTGATTGATGCTTACCTTAATTTTATTGATTTTTCTATTTCTAAGTCAAGCTGGCATAAAAAACTACCCAAATCTTTAACTGTAATAACAAATGAGAGATAACCCACACCACAATAACAATAAAATAACAAAAAATGCTATCAAAATGGTGTGAACAGACTAACATTTTGAATCAGAGGCCTAAAGAAGATTTATTTACTGATCCAACCCAGTAGGTATTAATAATGATCCAACATACATATGACAAAATTGAGGCTGCAGTTTGATCTTCCAAAGTCCATCTACTTGGAAATAGATCCCATTAAATTAAATGGGACCATTCAACCCTAGCTGTTGTGGCCTAGAGGTAGAGCTCTTGCCTCACAATCAGGAAGTTGTGAGTTTGATCCTAGGTAGAGGCAGATGTAGGGTCTCCTGCTTGGGCAGGGGGTTGGACTAGATGACCTGCAAGG
>JANHFT010000738.1:130398-145026 GCA_032467955.1 Pseudoxenodon macrops | reverse complement strand
ATCCTAGGTAGAGGCAGATGTAGGGTCTCCTGCTTGGGCAGGGGGTTGGACTAGATGACCTGCAAGGTCCCTTCCAATTCTGTAGTCTGTAATCACATATACAATTGCACTACCCAATTCCCAAGTGAATTATTACTATACAGTTTTCATTTAATCCACTGCTATAGTGGAGCATCAAGGGTTAAAGAATATCTACCCATCCCACAACATTTAACCTTATTCCTGAAAGATTATCGCTACTTTTTGAAGAAATTGAAGAAATTTCTTAACCTCATCCTACTTGTCAGGTCCATACCCAAAGATAACACAGTGAAATCCAATCAAACCCAGGCCTTTATATGCTTACCCCCTAATGGATAAATTGAATCTTGTCAAACTGAAGCTATCAGCTTCTAAAGTACTACATTTCTCCTGAGAGATTCTATGTTATGGTTACCCTGAACTTCTCCGCCCCCTGCCATCCAGCTAGGAATTGTGCCTAGTTTAGGATTCTCTCTGATGGCATATACTCTCCCTCCTGCCTAGGCAAACTCTGGCTGCCAAAACTTCTCTCCCCTACTTCTCCAAGTACACTTTCCATCACACTTCAAAATTGAGAAGTTGGAGAAATTTGGTTCACTGTAAAAGGAAGTCACTGTAAAAGGAACCTTATAGGCATTTTGTCAAATTTTGGTTTACTTACAGGTGCCCAGGCTTTATCTAACTTGAGGTACATAGTGTTATTATATAAATTGGGCAGGCACAGTTTCCAGGGTTAACAATGCCACCTTGACATTATGTTTTCTCCTCCTCCTCCAGGTTGGTCAGACTCTCATTTTTTAAATTTAATTTAGGAGACAAGCAGATTAGCCTTGTTCTCAGCAGTATAGATGCCAATAAGTGACACAGTTGTACAGAAGACAGTTAAATAAAAGGGAACCAAGCAACAGAGATGAGCTGACCAGGACTTCTACTGGAGATATAGTAGACTTCCAGAAGAAGTAGAGTGGATTGAACAAAGTTCTGCAAAAGCATTGTCTACTATCAAGTCAGTAAATAAGTTCCTTGGAACCTCTCCAGATAAGAAGAGGACAAGAGAACATCCATCTGTGCTCCAGAGAGGGGTTTTCCACAGGTTTGAATGCTGGGAGATGAAGAGATTAGCCATCTTGTTCACCACCGGGGCAAAAACTTTTGACACTAAGTTTTTAATCACTTTTGAAAGTGGTCTATTAACTGTTTTAAAGCTATCAGCAACCTTTTAGAATGACACATTTGAAAAGTCATTGGATGAGTTTTATCTTCAATTCTCAAGAAAAGAAAAAAAATATTTTATATCCCGCCTTTATTATTTTTATAAACAACTCAGGGCAGCAAACTTATCTCATGCTCCTTCTTCCTCCTATTTTCCCCAAAACAATAACCGTGGGAGGTGAATTGGGCTGAGAAAGAGTCACTGGCCCAAGGTCACCCAGCTAGCTTTCACGGCTAAGGCCAGATTTCAACTCAGTCTCCCAGTTTTTAGCTTAATGCGTTAACTGCTAGACCAGCTATATAACATTTTGATCTAAGAAAATTATAAATGGATTAATGGTGCAGATAAATTTAAAATGTTGGTTTTTATTATAAAAGGTGGAATTAGCTATAAAATAAATAAATTCTCATGGGCAATGGATTTTTGGGTATCCTGGCAAATGCAAGTCATAATAAAAAATAACTGATGATTTTAGAGACTGGACAGCAGAAGAAAAAAAGAAGTACAAGCCCGATGTTAACCCATCCCACTTGGTCAGACAGGAAGAAAGGGTACATGATAGACCCCCTCAGTTAAAGATTTTGACTGGCAAGATTTAGGAAGAGACCTATTGCCCCCATCCTATGGAACATCTTACCTTCAGAGGTGAGGCCTTCTAGCTTTCTAGAAAAGCATAAGAATCTGGCTCTACCAATTTGCATGGAGGGGTGTCTAAGATTGATATGCAACCCTAAAGGCACTCCCCTAAGCTCTTTAACCTTTTAACCTTTACATTTCTAACCACTAATTATAACTTGGATTTAATTCTATTTTTCATTTATTTTTTTACATTGCTGTATGTTTTTTATTTGCAAACCCCCCCCAGAGTTACTTAAATGATATGGGCATTGTAGAAATTTGATAAAATAAATAAATAATACTTGGACTTATGAAATGAAACAAAGCATTATAGCATCAGAAATATTAAAGGAGAACTTTTGAATAATGAAGCCAGAAGTTAGTAACTGTAATATCAACACCATCAGAAATGATGCTGCTTCTATGTCTAAAAGATGTTAATGAAGCCATGGAACAAATTTTGTCTGAAAACAATAGAGAAAGTACAGAATGTGGAACTACAAATGACAGGCCAAGAGAATAATTTTGAAAAGGACTTTTTATTGGATATACAAAAGAAACTGGCTGAAGTTTTAAAAATTAAATGGAAAATACAAGTGATAAACCAAGGGAATAACTTGGAAAATATTTTCTTATTGGTTCTACAAAAAGAGAGTTCTTAAAACCTTGACAAAGTCTGTGCGATGGGATATAGAATTGAAGGCATATCAAATCCTACAGCAATATTTGATTGAATTAATGTTTAAGATTGTTAGAAGTAAAAAGAAAGAATATTAGAAGTTAAAAATAATATCAAATACGAACAATATCTGATTGAATTAAAGATTAAGAGTAAGTACAAGAAAAGAAGACTCAGATAATGCTTTATTTCATAAAGGTTAAAACAAGATATGTTGTTACTTCTGGCAACCCTTTATGATCTTTTGCTGATAACAGAATTGAAAAAAATAGTAATTTTACTAAAGATTATAATTACAACAATACCAATTAATACAAACTGAAAAAAGAAGAAACCACAGGAAGAAAGGGGGAAAAGAAGGTAAAGTAAGATAAAGTGGATTTATTTGATCAAGAGTAAAACAAGATCTATTGTTACTTCTAGAAACCTTTTATGGGCTTTCTGTGATTGTTGATTTTATGGATTTAATTATAAAGGATTGCTATGGGATGAAGAGATATCTGTAATTATATAGGGGCTGTAGAGTTACCAAATTTGTTTATATTTGTGCTGAAGGTTGGAAGTGCCTTTATATATATTTTTCTTTATATATATTTTTTCTACTAGCTTTTTTTTGCACGGATGATTCTTTTTTCTCTTCTCTTTCTCTAAGTTTAGTTTGTATTAGTTTTTACTATTGTAATCAAGATTCTTAATAAAAAATATATTTATATTAAAAAGGATTTCTACTACAGATCACACACTTTCTATTCTATCTGCTTGATGAACTTCTGTCTGGAAAGCATATTTTAAAATAGTCCAATAGTCCATATAAGATATTAAGACAAGTTGCCACCATTCAGTTGTTTCCGTCTCAGTTTAATTCCCGACGAAAGTCGCATCATACTCTTAGTATATGGTTTGCTTAAACCTGATTTATTGCATGGTTTATATGATACATGAGCATATTCTTCTGCAAACCACAGCTTATCTTCACATTGTTAGTGAAAACACAGTGTCCTCATCTGGAAGAAAGGGGGAATAAAAGTATTTTTCAAGATGTTTCTTAGTCATTCAAAAGAAATCAATGTTCTTAACAAAAGGACCATACTAGACAATGTGAGACTATTAAGATCATTTTCAATCACTTGAATCATATTTTACTTGATCTGCTTGAAGAAGGTTTGCTTCAAATTCATGCTCAGCCATAACTTATAATTTTTCTCATTGTTGCCTCTGAAGCCATTTAGACGTCAAACAAAGAAAGATTTATGAGTTTGATTTTCCAACACTGTTGCTGGAGCAGTCAAAACAACACAGGGAAAAGGATCAACCCTTCATTCCTCTGTCCCTCATGCTTTTGGCAAAACTTCCAAAAAAGAACTGATATATCTCTTTGATGGAGAGAATTGTGTGCAGATAAGACTCACATATCTTGCCAAGAAAAGCAAATATGCTGAGTCACTCATGCATCCATTTTAGATGTTTGCCAAGTAATGCCTGGAACCAGCCACCTTGAAATTAGTTCTCCATCTGTCAAATGATAAGATGAATTCTGTTCCATTCAGTACTGTTGCATAGAACAAATGGCTTAAACATCATTAATATACATACACACATAAAAGTACACATACATACAGACAGACATTCTTCTATCTGAGGCTCAGTGTTCACTAAGAATAATAAAGTTGCATCATATTTTAAAGACAGGAATACAAATTTACCTGTCAAGAATAGAGGGCTTCTTCTTTTATATTTCATTAGACATATAGAGTTGTTGATGAAATTCACCTGTATTGAAACATTTTTCCCCCAATCTTATCTTCTAGTATCAAAAATGAATTGGGCTTTCTTACTGAATTATACCTTTTCCCCTTTTTCAATTTTATAACAAGATTCACACATGAGGTTAAGTCACAGATTGACTAACTGTTGCCTTCTGAGTATAACCACCATTAGCTGGATTTCTCAGTTCAGATCACATAAATTGGGTAAATCATAAATAAATCTTACCTTTATTTTAGCATGGTTTATTTCTTTTCTTCAGTTAGTTGCTCCAGTCCTTGGTCTTGATTGAACTTAAAAATAAAACAGAGTTGGATTTTATTAGTACTTGTATGAGAGAGCAGCAGAAAATCCCAAGGTGCAGGGTAGATTGGAACTAAAAGGAAGAAAAATCCAATTACTTCTATGTGGTAGCAGAAAAGTATAAGGACACATTTCTTGGAGTCAAGCCTGATTCAAAAGACTATTTATTTGATCTAAATTGGGGAAATAGATGTATTATTCTACCCTGCAACAATCCCCAAAATGAATTTCTTCACTTTAATACAGTCCTCTATGATTCCTTATTTTCAAATAAGAGAACTATTGTTCACAGCTCAGTAATCTATAGATTGTTTTAGTGGCGTGAACTTTTTGGCATCACTTCTGATTTCTGTATAAAGCAGCTGTTCATTGCGTAATTTGATGGTGTGGATTGTGGAATGTATCTCTATTTTATGTTTATCCTAAAGTTCTGATGTCTGATCAGGGTTTATTCATCTGTAGTAATTTTTTGGGAAGATTAGGGTAAATTTAAATTGCTATCAATTTTTTTAAGCTTTGATGTGCTTTTGTTTTTCCATTTTCAGGCTCTTCCATTATTACATGGAGCCAAAAATAAAATGGAAAAACTAAGATTTAAAGCAGATTTAACATTTAAAGCAGAAATTTATTAACAAGAAAATAGAAATCCCCTCTGTTCATCTTCTATGCCTCCATGTGTCATTCAGCTTCCATTGAAATACTTCAGCAGAATATCAACTGGTGTTGCTTCTGGTTACTCATGCTATATTGTCAGATGATTTCTATGGAAATGTGTTGACCAACTCCCCAGTACATAACCATGGTAATAAGCTGCATGGATTCCTCAGAAGGGAACTAGGCTGGAAATGAAATCCCAAGCTATTTCTGATTCTCAGCCTAATCTAACTCTATTAATAAATTATCAGCAGAATAATATAAGTAGTACCCAATTCTGATTTAATAAGTAGTACCCAATTAAGTAGTACCCAATTCTGATTTAATATTGAAGGAGATTGGCTGGGTCAAAAGACAAGTCACAGCTTTTAACAACAGCATGTCCTTATTAGGCTCAGCAGTCAGTTTGATTCCCTTTAGCAGGAAAACACCAGAGAAGAAAGATGTTCTCTGAATTTGCAGGCTGAAATAAAATCCAGAACCATACTGATCTATTGCTTAGTTTGCTTTTTGAACTTGAATACTGCGGGAGAGGAATTTTGGCTGTTCAGAAAGCAAGCAACCATATAAGAGATCATTACGATAGCTATTCAGTCCCTCTTTGGGATAAACAAGGAGGAAAGAATAATCTCCATTTTATTAAGAGAAAAAAAACTTCATTTTGACACAAGGTCTCCTACTGCTCCTTCCACCAGATCCCACCCTCTTGGCAACTGTCCCTTAACAACAACTGACACTGACTGTCTTCAAGAGTGGAGTGAACTGATTAGCTACAGGAAGAAATGTGAAGTTCACCAGCAGCTGAAAGGGAAAAGAAGAGACAGAAGGCAACTGTATCACAGACGCGAATGCATCGCTTCGTGTACTGAAAGGCAGAAGAAATCTTAGCATATTTTTTTTAAGTATGTTAATTTTTATAAAAGCAAGGACTTTGGATTGAGGCTTTTGTGCTCATGGTAATTATTGTCTTGTTATTTATATTATTGGTTTCAGCCCTTTTGCTCTTCCATTTCCCTCTTGGAAATCTTGCACAAGAGGGAGGCAAAAGTCAGGGAGATGCATTGACCAGTTTCTATGGGTAGATGTCACAGCAGAGCTCCCAGGTCAACCTTCTGGATTTGAAGATACAAAGCAACAACTCTGCAAGGAGGAGATTGGCAGCTCTATTTTGGAGGGAACTAAGATGAGTGGGTAGGTCTTCTGCACAAGAGACCCCAATCAAGCATTCTTTCTCTGAGTCCAGAAGACAAAGGGGGCAGAGGGCTGATTCCTGAAGAACAAACTTTTGGCCATGTGTGTCTCCTGATTCAGCATAAGACAGCCACTGAGGCACAGTTGCTCTTCTCTCCTGGGAGCCTGGTGAGGGTGTGTGAGGTGTGGGTGGATTGGGGTAAAGAAGCGAGTGACTTGGACAAGAAGCATCTGGCTCTGGCTGCAGCTGCAGCTGCTGCAGCTGCTAATTCAGTCCTCTGAACCAAGGCTGCTGGCTGCACCTGAATCAAAGAGATTTCCTTTCTCAAGGAAGGAAAAGGTAAGTGATGAGCTTTGTATCTTTATTATACCTTGGAACAATAGCTCCCAGCAGTAATGAACATTTCAAAAGGAAGACATTTGAAGACTTTCCAAGTAAGAGGGGAAGAGAGAGAGAAAGAGAGAGAGAGGGAGGGAGGGAGAGAGAGAGAATTAATTTAGATTTGCAAAAATTGTTGCTGGGTTCATAAATTAACCATTCAGGAATGACAAAAAAAAGTGGGAAAGGACAGCAATTACAATTCCTCCTATAAATGTCGTGCATTTGTTTGCTTTGGATGCACATGATAGAGCAATAGTCCTAAGGAAGGGAAAGCCAGCTATTTGGGCTCAATGCGAATCTGCTCTCTTTTCAGGCTTTCCGACTCCCTGCATGTCAGTTTTGGATGGGTTGCTTTTATTCTCACTGTGTGTTTTTAGTGCCACCGTTTTATGCTATTGAGAAGATAACTGCTTCCCACTACACTTTGACTGTAGACATAGAATCACGATATGGTGCTAAAACCATGAAGGGTTCAGAACTACTGTAGATTAAAGGCACAATAAATACAACTGGAAAATATAAGGAGGACCCATAACAGGGGGTCAGTTATTTCCATTATTATGAATTAAATGGAATAAAAAGATGAATAAAGGTTCCACAAAACATTGTTTTAGAAAGTAAACCAACTATATACTGGCTCACTGAGTAAGTCAACTGAGAATTCTTCTCTTTTTGTATCATCATCTTCATGTTTCCTAGAAAACTAGCTAAAGTCTTTGGAAGAAAATACTGGCGTTGAACTTGTGGGAAAGGTTAAAGTTGCCATTAAAAGTAAAGTACCGTAATGGAATTAAAAATAGAAGGAGGGGGGGAGAAACAGAAGTTAAACTTGTAGCAATTTAAAACTCAAGCATTCTTCCTTTACCTCTTCAATGCATCACAAATGCACACACACAGCCACCCAAACATTAATTGAACCACTTAAGCAGAAAAGCAGAAAAACCAGACAGGTGAGAAATGGGAGGATAGGCATGGTGGGCATAGGCATAGACTAAGCGATCTTCAAGTATGGCTTCTCATTTTTTTATTGGGCTTTTGTGAGGGCACACAAAAAGGCTGCAGCAGTCAATGTGCTGAAGGATCTGAATTGCTTTTGTAGGTAGGGTGGCTCTTTTGGAATCAGTAACAGAGCAAATGGAATTGGACATCCAAAATGAATACAAAGGAATGCTAATTAAATTGTAATAAGAAGGGAGTTTTTCCCCCTTCTGCATGGATCTGTCTATTTTTTATTTGATATTTTACTGTCTACTCTATATTATACCTCATAAGATAGTAAGGAGTGCAGTTGGTGCTTAGACACTGGGGAGAATCGGACAATCTCAGTTTAATAGCTAAGTACCATTATCATTACTGACTTTACTAATCTGGGGCAAATCATTCATTACTGCTTTGTTTCCCACATCTAAAAATCGTATTGCAGAGGAACGTTGTAAAGGAATAAGTTGTGGCTATTATTTTTAAGAGCTGCAGGTTAAAAACTGCATGAGGCGATGCAAAATGTTTAAATTATGAATGCAACATTGCTGTTGAGCTGAAATGTATTTATAGCAATGAAAGGTCCAAACCCTGAAGATAAAAGTATCAACAGCTAGTTAGGATATAATCAGGAATTCTGCAAAATATATTGTTAAGGTTTGTATTTTGTATCTAGGTAGAAAACATTTCAAATAAAAAGAATTAGATGAATGTGTTAAGAATTTTAAACAAGGCACAAACAATTGTTATAGTGAGGCTGAAGAGCAGAAAACAGCTTCAAAATGGACTTTTGATTTCCTGAAATTTAATATTTGGAGCAAATATAATCTTAAGGTCTGACCCCTGAGACCTTCTCTATGTGAATTTAAACAAAGATAAAATACTTTTCTACCAAAAAAAAAAAAAAACCTGATTGGAAAGCAAGAAAGATTTGATCCAAATATTTTTATTCAGAAATTTGATCACTCCTATAAATATATAGGATAAAACATTATGCAAGATCATAGTAGGAAGGCAAAAATCCTAAGAGAGACCTATGATTAGATTTACAAATAACATGGAAGTAAATTTACGTTTGCTATTGGCTGTATTCTTTAAAAAAAATGGTTTTCTGATAAGCATATCAGTATGATACTAATATTTAGTATTTTAATTGTACATTTAATACATTTTAGATGCATATATCTAATAATGTAGACGCTGGGTTCTATAATTATTACTTGAGGGTTTGATCTTTTCTGTCAGAATTGCAAGGGATGTTGCTTAACCACAAAATTGTTGCTTAAGAACGATTTATGAATGAGGGTTTGCAAAAATTTCATGTGGGAACACACTGCATGTTCACTAGAAACTAACACATACGATAGCAAACGGTTTTTAAAGAACAAACTATAGCAAAAATAATAATAGCCAAAAAACTAAATAATACAGGGTCTAAAATCTTCATCTCCATCCATTAGGCTCAGAAAGTCTATGTTTTCTAAATTCTGAAGAATCTTGATGAGTCTGTCTAATCAAGCCCCTGTTATCATAACTGCCTCTTTCTTTTGAATAAGAAAACAGCTTGGTAAAGGAGAGATTGCTGATAAGTGATTAAGGTGATTAAATGGTTAGTTTTAAAAGCTTTAATTATCTGATGACCTTGTTTATGAGCAATGAGAGGGCCCTTTGTAAGAAGAAAATTAGGCACACTGGGACTTAATTGGGACTGAGGTTGCAATCAGAAGCATATTGATGGAGGAATAGATCTACTAAAATGGGACCTCCTTCCAAATAAACATGTTTTATCAAGCCTATTTGATATTTTCTGGTCTGTACTCTTTAGAGATATTTGATGCTCTGCATCTAGGTTTTTTATTCCACATCTTCATTCTCATCAAATGGTTCCAGCCAGTATGAAAGGCTATATCAACACCAGGCTTAGGCAACAAGCCAGTCACGAAAGGATTAACAAATGTCTATGGAGATTCTCAGTCATCCAACTCATGGTTGTCCCAAAGGTGCTTCTGCAAGAAGCAACTGGACTTTCTGGTTTTTCTTTGAAGACCTTTCACTTCTTGTCCAAGAAGCTTCTTCAATTCTGACTGGATGGTGGGGAATGGAAGAATTTATACTTCTTGCAGACAGCTGGTCATTTGCATTCTTTAGCAAGACATCATCTATCTACAGTCTACAACACAGTCCTTTCAACAGTTCCAAGAAGGCTCCACACCCATTTACACTATTCAGGTGACCCTCACAACACAGATAAACCTCCAGGTGGCCCAGGGGTGGGTTCTAACTTACCTCACGGCCGGTTCACTGCCGGTTCGCTGCCTCCCGTGCCACGCGGGCCAGGGGTGGGTTCTAACTTACCTCGCTGCCTCCTGCGCCTCGTGGACGTGCGCATGCACAGTAGAAAAACATCCCAAAAATCCCCCCTCCCACAAAAAAGGCTGAAAACAAGATGGTGACGCATGCAAGTGCTGGAAAGAAAAAAACCCCAAAAAATATTTTAAAAAAGTTATTTCCCAAAAAGAAAATTCAAAAAAAAAAGATGGCGGCGTCCACGGACCAGAACCGGCTCCATGGCGTCATCAGTGGCTTACTACCATTCAACCAGAGCTGAAAAAGCTTCTTGAATGAGAAGTGAAACATCTTCAAGGAAAAAACGGAAAGTCCAGTTGCCTCTTGAAAAATCACCTTTGGGACAACCATGACCTGGATGACTTGCGAGTCTTCATAGACAAAATCATCAGAACTATTTTTGACTGAAAGATCACACTGTGTCCTAGAGGTGCAGCTCTTGCCTCACAATCAGAAGGTTGTGACTTCGATCCTAGGTAGAGGCAGGGGGTTGGACTAGATGTCCTGCAAGGTCCCTTCCAACTCTGTTAAATCGGATTATTATATACTCCATAATCACCAAACTGGCTCTCTTCTGAAAATTCCTTTAAAACTCTACAAAGAACTAGATAATAGAACTAGAATTTATTTGCTTCCTGTCTGCAATCATTAGATAATATGGCTGCATTTGATTGACTGATATTTCTTACCTAGTGCATCCTGTTATCCAAATACCGGCCAGTTTGACTCAAGCGTTTTGCAGCTTCAATATACTTTCTGGCCTCATTTCATTTTCTTGATCAGATCCTATTTACAACTCACTTGTCTATGTAAAGCTGGCACCTTTATTCTTTAGAGGAGGGTTGGAAGGCAGGTCAAAGTGACTTATAAAGAGACCCTGGCTTGACAGAGAAGTGAGGTACACTGGAGACCTTCTTCCGTGACCCCTTGCTCAGTTGGTAGCAGTATGGAATAAAATAACATCAAGGCAACCCTGGGTGACTTCCCAAAAGAGATACATGACTTTAAGGATGTGCAAACACACTCACCCAGTAGGCATTTCTCATTTGCATTGCTGATTGCTGGATTCTGATAAACCGATGACAGATCTAGTAGAAGTACATCAGCATATGAATGTCTATCAACCCAGCCACCTGGTAAAAATCTTTGCTCTTTCCTGATGGTCTCTTTGGTCTACTTATCACTGAACACTTCTGTAGAGTGTTCATGATTTAAGATCTATATTAGCCTGGAAAGCATTAACTCCTTAAGATCTCTTTTCATAGTTTGGCATCTGTGAATACGTAATCACATGGTTATTTGATGGCCTATGTCATTAGCCTCAAATATTTTATAATAAATTATATCGGGGTGTCAAACTTGAATTCATTGAGGGCTGCGTGTTCGACCTCGGGGGCTGGATGGATGTGGCCAGGATGGGTGTGGCCAGCTCAACATCACTTGTGTTGGGGGCGCCTGCAGGGACCGCCTACAATGCTCTGCCAGTGAAAATATTGTTTTCCCAGGCTCCATTTTTGCTGGGCCTTCACTGTTTCCATGGGTTGGTCCTTCGCTGTTTTCAGGATGGCCCTATGGGCCAGATCTAAGCACCCCATGGGTCAGATCCAGCCTTGAGTTTGATATCCCTGAATAATATTGATTAGCTGGACTTTTTTTTTTAGCATTTCTATTAGACCGATTTCTTAATTGACATTGTCTGGATGACACATTATGGGAAAAAGAAAGAAGCACCATGGTGTTAGGCTGGGACATCTCCCCCTTTTTGAAGTCTGCAAAATAGTCAAGAATTGAGAATCCCTTTGTAAGAAAGGGAACTGTAAGTAAACAAACATTCTCTTCCATCTCCAACAAATCTGAAGCTTTAGAATAGAACCTCCAATCATAGGGGCAAAACAGCAACTATTAGAGCGTTACCCACTTGTCAGGGAAGAGAAAAACGATAGCCGGTTACCATTACAAATAATCAGCCCAGATATCTGCCTCAGGAGACCTGAAACAAAGCCTACAAATAACAAGCAAAATCAGAATACAAAGAGGGCACCATGGGAAAACTCAACTGAGTTTATGGCAAAACAATATCTTCTCACAGCGCAAGCTGTTATCTTGATATTTCAGCAGCTTCCATCCATAAAACATGAATTGGAGACTTTGAAAAAGAGATAATAGTGGTTTTCGTTCTCAAAGCAAGAATTTAGATCTTATATATTGATTAGATGTCAATTATAGATTCATTTTTGGACTTTTGAAATTCAGGAGCTTTTCCAATAGTGTTCAGCCCTGATGGAGCTGGTGCAATGGGAACCATTAGTGCATTAGAACACCAATGGTCCCAACCCTATTTCAGTGTTGTTAACTTAGAGAACCTGTTGAGTGGCATGGTGACTTAGAGGTGAGAGGGGTGTGGTAGCCTAGAAGTGAAGACCTAATCATCCATTTGGAAAGTTGAGAGTTCCACAGGCAATGACAGATGTTTCTCTATTAGGGAGCAAAGAGAAAATACCTGTTAAGAACTCCTTGTAGGCATCAGGAAGGGCATCCAGACAGTAAATGCTCAGTTCCATTCAGTCTTCTTGACCCCACCCTGAAGCAAGGGATTACAGGATCATAAAAAAAAAAACTTAAAGAACCTATTAATTTTACCAAAGCTTCTTACAGATCAGTACAACAATTGATTTCAAAATTTAGGAAAGGCAGTTATTTTATGCTCATCTCCCTAATTCCAGATGACACCTGATTAGCCCGTTCCATTTAAGTCTGCAAATTCTTCTCCATTCTGTCTTAAGCTTGCAGACATCATCTCTCCCTTCTGCTTCTTTCATTTTGGGGGAAAAAATTGCATGATGAAGAGAGATCTCAAAATGTCACCACAATTTTGAGCATCCTTGATTGGTTT
The DNA here is from genome assembly GCA_032467955.1 of Pseudoxenodon macrops. Taxonomy (NCBI): domain Eukaryota; kingdom Metazoa; phylum Chordata; class Lepidosauria; order Squamata; family Pseudoxenodontidae; genus Pseudoxenodon; species Pseudoxenodon macrops. Next base: position 131,984 of record JANHFT010000738.1, on the reverse strand, counting down.
TGATGAACAATGTTGATTGATGTAGATTTTGGATTAAAAAAAAGAAAAGAATTATCATCCGGTCATACTTTGTTGTATATATCAATTTGTTAGGAATGTTTTTGAATGTGGTTATCAAGATCGTTCTAACTGATACTGATTACACTTAAGACAATGTCTTCCCTATCTATAAAGTGCTGCATCAAAACCTAAGGCACAGATTTAACCCTACTGTTACTCAGCAAAGTTGCAGAGAAGCAAACAGCACGACATCTTCCAGTAAACTGAGATATCTTATTGATCAAAGGTGATGTATAAGCTTTTGATCCTTTAAGTTCTGATTCTGAAACTTCCAGAATGGTACTCAGAGATCTTTAAAATCACCTACTGAAGCCTCAAGGGCACATGCGCAGAAGCAAAAATTCAAAATGGCGGTGCCCACGGAGACGCCGAAGGAACCGGCTCTGTGACATCATCGCCAAGTTACTACCGGTTCTATAGACCCGGATAGAACCAGTAGGAACCCACCTCTGCTCAAGGGACATTATAAGCTTAATTAAATAGGCCACATAAGAAGAAAATCCCATTTTCTTATATTAACAGGAGGGGAAACAGACCTGGTTGGGAAATTGAAAAATAAATCAAAGTTGTTGAGCTGTGTTGACTTCTGTGGCTATGTGTGCCTTTTACAGCTTTGTCTGGTTCATCAACTAGTTGGGGGGGGGAACCACATATTCAAATTGGAGTGCATCAATTCACAGTGGATGGAGTATGCTTGAAAACATTGGAAAATTCAGCTATTTGAAAGGCTGCTTCAAGGCTGCAGATAATGGTCTGCACTTCAGTCAGTTAACACCAGCCTGCACTAGTAATTTAATTTAAAGTGTAGGCATAAAGCCCTAAAAAGACTGAAGTGAAAAGGTTTGAAGGGCAGCCTGCACACATATACACCTGCACAGTCCTTAAAATTGGCTTCTAAAACCTTGCACCCAGGCTGGACCTTAAATGGTGTCATTGTAATCATGAACTCCTGCCCAGGAAAAGTTTGGTTCCTTTATGTTTGTTTTTAATGTCTTCTTCTTGGTCATAAATCACTTTTTTCAGTGCCGTTGTAACTTTGAATGGTCACTAAATGAGTTGTTGTATGTCAAGGACTACCTGTATTCTCCAATTCAGCAGATATTCCTGAATAAGGACATTCCCTACCCACAAGCAGTCTATTAAAAGAAGAATACACTATATAATTAGCGAAAAAGCTGATTATCACTTTCTATGTCTTGTGCAGATTTCTCCCTATTGGTGATTGATGAGTGTCACCACACTCACAAAGGAACTGTTTATAACAAGATTATGGAGAACTACTTGGAACGCAAGCTGAAAGGCCAAAAGGGTTTACCTCAGATTTTGGGACTCACAGCCTCTCTAGGTACTGGAAGTTCAAATACCCTGGAAGCAGCTAAGGCCCACATCCTGGAGGTGAGTCTGACGGAAGACACTTGGCTCAGGTATCGGAAGTTTGGTGGCATTATGGGTTCTTCTTCTTCTTCTTCTTCTTCTTCTTCTTCTTCTTCTTCTTCTTCTTCTTCTTCTTCTTCTTCTTCTTCTTC
>JANHFT010000738.1:114338-130298 GCA_032467955.1 Pseudoxenodon macrops | reverse complement strand
GAAATTCCCCCCAAAAAAATGTTTTTTAAGATGGCGGCGCCCATGGAGCAGAACTGGCTCTGTGACGTCACCAACAGCCTACTACCTACTCGGTAGAACCGGTCCGAACCTGTAGGAACCCACCTCTGGCAACAAGTATAAATCTTTCCATTCCTCACCATCTAGTCAGAGTTGAAGAAGCTTCTTGGATGAGAAGTGAAACATCTTCAAAAAACAAATAAACCAGAAAGTCCAGTTGCCTCCTGAGAAAAAGCACCTTTGGGACAAAGGATCAACCCTTGATCTGAAAAGAGCAGATCCTGCACTTGCAGGAAAAATTCAAAGGCTGTGTAAGTACTGTGACGCTGCAAGTTGATGCAGCACCCATCACAAAAGAAACCCCTTAGAATAAATTTATCTGCCTGTAATATGGGAATTTTGCATGTGCTGTAAATATTGGGGAGCCTTGGAAATTTGGAAAATAAATTATATCTTTCAGCCCTAATTCCTTGTCGTGCTTATTAAAAGATTCAGGGGAAAGGATGCACTTTTTTCTTTAGAAAAAACCATCAGCAAAGAAGCTTGAATTTGAAGAAAGAAGCTACCTTCAGATTTGAAGAGCTGCGACTGGCCACAGCAGGGAGAGCATTTCTCCTGTACATTTATCCACATTTTTTAATCGTTTAGTTTAGTTTACTTTATTGTCGTTGCACCTCGTACAACGAAATTAAATGCCATTTTCAGTGTACATTATAATTATAAAAATAAAACACACACACACATCCTTCACATTCTGTATCCGTGATGCCAAACCTATGGCAAGTTTGCCCAAGGTGGCACGCAGAGCCATCTTTCCGGGCACGCGAGGTGTCACCCAACTCACCTGCAGCTGTGCATGTGTGCGCACCCCAGTTGGTGTTCCAGCCTCTGGTGCGCATGCATTCAATTCAGGGGAACCAGCTGGTCTTCAGAGTGCTCCTGTACATGCATGCACATTTGCGCATGCACGTGAGAGTACTTGAATGCAGCGTTTTCAGACGTGCACTGTGTGCGTAAAAACCGCACACATGCGCAGATGGTACAATTGTGCCTGCAGTGCATGGGAGGAGCCACACAAAAGCCGTGCGCATGTGCAGATGGTGTGGTTGTTTGCGCAGTGCATGGGGTTGCACATGAAAGCCATGCACATACACAGATGATGCAGTTGCACATGCAGCACACAGGAGGAACCGCACATTAGCATGGATAGCACACGCGCAAAGTGCATACCTGTTTGGCACTCAGTGAGTAAGACGTTCGCCACCACATTCTATACAATTGAATTGAAAACCGATATTGCATTAATATTGCACTATACAGTAGAATTCAATATAGTTATATTGAACATAGAATAAATGTGCAATGAGAAGGAAAAGGCACTGCTACTATTTAAATGCATGTAGGAGAACATGGAAATGCCACCACTAGCAAATGCAATTAGCCATGTTTTTGTTTTAACCTGAAGTCAGTTTATCCCCAAATCTCTCCTTACAATTATCTACCCTAAAATCTGGTGTTGCCTTGAGGATGAACAAGCTGTAGTCTGAGAACTGTCTGTTGCTCCTCTAAAACCACCAGCCAAGAACCCACAAAGCTTTCTAAAAGAGGCTACAGATTGATAACTTCTATGCAAAGAAAGAAAGAAATGACTAGATGCATGGGATTATTCATAGTAACGGAATTCAATTAATGCATATAATGTTTCATTAAATTACAATTGCATTAAGTTACATTTGGATGCTGCCTGATCCTACCGTTCCCCACTCAATCCATAAGCCAAAAAAGCTGAATTGAAAATTGAGGCTTAAAAGGTCACATTCAAAAGTCAAAATAAAAATTGTATGTTTCCGTGTGGTTGAAAAGAATCAATATTAGGAAATATTTGTTTGAATGAACATGCTTCTGACCAAAACAAAATTTATTTAATAAACACAGTTCTTTATTCCCTTAAGGTCATATGGAAGAGACCATTTTATTTAATACTATGAATGGCTTCTCATTGGTTTGCTTAAAAAAAGAGTCTCAGTGGTGCGGTGGTTAGAGTGCAGTACTGCAGGCTACTTCTGCTGCCTGCCAGGTGCCTGCAATTTGGCAGTTCAAATCCCACCTCAAGGTTGACTCAACCTTCCATCCTTCCAAAGTGGGTAAAAGGAGGACTCAGATTGTTATTATTTTCAATCCTATCAATAAAAAAAAGACAATAAATGAATAGCTAGCAATCAAATGCCTTTCCATAACATTAAAATACTCCTGGCTGACTCATCATTCAAGCCCTCTTGGTGAAATGACATTCAAAATGAGGGACTGTCTCTTGTCTCATATTGCATTTTAAAATGCTGAAAATGATGCAATTGATTTAAACAAAACTGAATTACCTGAAAGTCTATATAACCCAAGTCAATCCAATTCACAATACATTGTGAATCTAATGTAGTCTGGAATACTCTGTGAAGTAAGAATTACAAAATTTGTCCCTCCCTTACATATTCTGATTTTTATATAGCATTAAGCGTTGTTAACTATACTATACTAAAAATATCTAAATAATATTCTGGATTTATTCAGGGATAATAAAAAATACTGATGAGTCCATCAGTTGAATTTTCTTTCCCCACATGACATTTGCTAAGATTTCTTTTTCCTCCCTTAGTGATGTTTACTATTTTGCTACTGATACTTAGAAATGGTAGAACATGAGTTTACACATTTAACTACTATAAGCCACAATTAAGCTACAGTCAGTCCATCATTAACCACTACAGAGGAGGGCTCCTACTGGTTCTATCTGATTCTATAGAGTATGTAGTAACTCCGCAATGACGTCACGGAGCTGGTTTCTTCGCTCCGTGGGCGCCGCCATTTTGGATTTTGCTTCTGCACATGCGCAAAAGCTATTTTTGGATTGCCATGCATGTGCGCGCTCACGCACTTTGCACATGTGTGCACTCGTGCACTTTGTGCCTGCGCTCGAGGGATGACCCTGAGCAAACCAGCAGTAAGAAGATTCAGAACCCACCTCTGTACCACTAGTGCTGTATGCATTGATGTTAGTCTATGTGCTTGCCTTTCCCACACAATATATCTTCTCCAGGATTCTTAGCTGAAAAGATATTTGTCAAAATAAAGCATCCAAAGATAACTATTATCTGCAAAAAGATAATATTTGATTTTACTGTCACTGAAAAGCATTACTATGATGAGGATGTTTGGTCACCCAGTCACCCAGATGTTTAGACTGGCTTTGACATTTTCATCCACCTTTCAAATCTTTCGCAAAGATCTAGGATAGATACATGTTATTGTTTGATGGTACTAAATGTATCACTGCAGGATGGAACTTAAACATAAAACAATAAGATTGGAAGGAATCTTAGAGGCCTTCTAACCCAACCCCTACTCAAGCAGAAGACCTTATACCATTCCAGACAAATGGCTGACCAATCTCTTCTTGAAAAGCTCCAGGGATGTAAGCTGTTCCAAGCAAAGCTGCCTTTTGCAATTGACTGATGGTGATTTTGTCAATGCTGACGGTGTTCAAGTGGTACTCCAGATATTTTGGATTGTACCAAAGGAGGCAATTACTATTGATACTATCCTATCTTTTGTTTGCCATAATCGTTCAATTTCTGCTCTTTCCATTTTGTTGTTTTCTCTAGTTCTTTCTCTTTTGTTCTGCTGCCATGTCCACTATTCAGACTTTTTTGTCTTTCATATCAACAGTTGTTATGTCTTGGGTGTTACCTTCCCTATCAGTTCAGGGTCGCACCAAAAGTGCACATTTTGTGTGTGAGAGTAGCAAGCGCGCCTGCCCCCGTCATTCCTGGGTTAAAATCATCTGCGCATGCGCAGAGGGTTATTTTTGAGTACATTTTGCTCTGGTGGATGGATTTCAAGCTTCGGGGGAGTGTCAAGCCACCTGTCGCTGCCAGTTTGGCGAGCAGGGGGAAATTCCCGCTACCGGTTCTAGCAAACCAGTCCAAACTGGCAGGAACCCACTTTTGGTTTGGGGTGTTATGTGGGTGCTTGTCTGTTTAAATTCTAAAGCCCCAAAATATTCTAGTTTGTTCATTTTCTATTACTTTGTCTGTTTTGTGGTCCACCAGTTCTTACTTTGTAGGTAAATGGTATTTCTTGCAGATATTCCAATGCACCATTGTTGCTACAATGTCATGCCATTGTTTATAGTAGTTTATAGTTAATTTTTGTTCCACTGTATTTCTCTGATGGCACTGTTATTTTCACTTTCATTGCTAACAATTGTTCCTTTTTTACATCTTTTCAGATCTGAGCAATGATGAAGACCATGTCCAGTGGGAACTGCACCTTGAATGTGCCAGCCAAGAATTCTTACCGGATGGTTGTATTGGGAGCCTCCAGGGTGGGCAAGAGTTCCATTGTCTCTCGGTTTCTCAATGGCCGCTTTGATGACCAATACACACCCACCATTGAGGATTTCCATCGCAAAGTCTACAACATTCGAGGCGACATGTATCAGCTGGACATCTTGGATACATCTGGGAATCATCCATTCCCTGCCATGAGGAGGCTCTCTATTCTCACAGGTTAGAAACATGCATGTGAGGCTTAACAGTGGCAAGTTACGTTTGTCATAGTCAGGATTGATCACTCTTTGGGAGAAGAAGCAGGCTGAGGATGCTTGGGAAAATGCAAAGTTAAAAGGAAAAGGCAAGAATTGCCCCATGTTAAGTCTAAATCCTGTCTTTAAGAGGCAACCACCAATTTCCCAAAGACTAAGTCAGATGCTTTTGGACAAGAAGACTGTGGCCTTGGTTTTCTTGGACAAACAAACTTGTGGTATGACAAGCTGCTCTGAAAATTCAAACGTATTTCTAGAGCAGCATGTGAGATAACATTAATGTCTATTGTTCAAAGAGCACAAAACCATCTTTGTACGTGAGCCCACCAATGATCTTTGGCATGTGAGCCCAACAACGCATCTGAAACGGACTTTTCCATTGATTCTTTGATATTTATATTGAAATAGTGCTTGACTCATGACCACAACTGAGCCCAAAATTTCCATTGCTAAGCCAGACAGTTGTTACGTGTCATTTAATAATCCTTTTTTGCCACAGCTGTTAGGTGAATCACTGCAGTTGTTAAGTTAGTAATCCGGTTGTTAAGTAAATCTGGCTTCCCCATTGACTTTGCTTGTCAGAAGGCTGCAAAAGGTGATCACCTGACCTTGGGACACTGCAGTTGTCATAAATGTGTGCCAGTTGCCAAATGTTGAAAGTTTGATCATGTGACTATGGGAATGGTGCAATAGTAATAAGTGTGAAAAACTATCATAAGTCACTTTTTTCAGTTCCATTGTAACTTTGGATAGTCTCTAAACAAATGGTTTTAAGTTAAAAAAAACTATGTGTATTAGGATTGGCTAAAAATAGACATGCATAATAAATTGACTAACTGATTCAATCTTACATTTAATATAAGTGGATCACACAGCAGCTATTTCCTTTTTCAGACTTATCTGAATCAATCATAACATGAAGCATTGCAATTGGACAATACTATGCATCATCACTTTTTACAGAATATATAAAACAGCAACCACAATCAGATAGTTTGCTGTTAGAATTTATGAAATTTAGATGCCAAACAATAGCAAGGGAGCAATATAGAGGGACTGATATATGGAAAATTGTAAAAAGTAAAAATGGAACATGAAGAAAACATTGGAAGAAATGTTTTAGATACTGAATGCATTAAACGTCACAGGTTGTTCAGCATTTAGTTCTTAGAGCTAGATAAGATAGAAGAAAAATAATATTAGTAATAGTATCAATTCAATATTTCACTGAAGAGAATGCCACCACAGAAAAAATAAGGTTAAAATTCCTCCTGATGACATAGAAGCTTTGCTACCTGAATCTATTGCACTGCATCTATACGTTATTGGGTCCCTTAGTTCTGTGAATTCTTAAATAATATCTATTTTATCTAAATACCCTGAATCTTTTTGTTTTATTGCTACTGTCCCCCACCCTAACACTCTCCACTTATGCTAGATTTCAGCCCTCACCTTCCTAGGTAGTATGACTTTTGATTAAAAAAGTATTAGTTATTATGGGCTTTGAACTCTGACAAATAGAAGTCACCAGACTGAAAATTCTGCCATAAAATCTATAGAATTTATAATGGTTTTGCTACCTGCTGTTTTTAAACACATATTTCTGTATGATAAAATTGTAACCTACTGCCTTTATTATTTCTTGTTGAAATATTGCAGGAGATGTTTTCATTCTTGTATTCAGTTTGGACAACAGAGAATCCTTTGATGAGGTCAAGAGGCTCCAGAATCAGATCCTTGAAGTCAAATCTTGTCTGAAGAACAAAACCAAGGAAACGGGGGATCTGCCTATGGTGATCTGTGGTAACAAGAATGATCATGGTGAACTCTATCGCCAAGTGAGTTCTGATGAAGCCGAGAAGCTTGTCTCCAGTGATGAGAACTGTGCATACTTTGAAGTCTCAGCCAAGAAAAACACCAATGTGAACGAGATGTTCTATGTTCTTTTCAGCATGGCCAAACTACCCCATGAAATGAGTCCTGCTCTTCATAGGAAGATTTCTGTGCAGTATGGTGACGCTTTCCACCAAAAGTCCTTCAGGATGCATAGGGTCAAAGAGACAGATGCCTTTGGCATGATTTCCCCCTTTGCACGTCGACCCAGTGTCAACAGTGATCTGAAATACATAAAATCCAAAGTCCTCAGAGAAGGGCAAGCAAGGGAGAGAGAAAAATGCACAATCCAGTAAAAGAAGCTCCACTGAGAAGGAGCCCATCGCATATGTGCAGTGCCTTAAAGAAAGTGGCTGAAGAGAGACAGTCTGAAAATATTTACTGAGTCATGGATGACCACAGCGGTGGTGAAAATACTTTGGCTAGAGCATTGTATCATTTCTGTAAAGATATAAATAAATTAAAACATTACAGCATTGTAAATACTTGAAGCTGCTATGGTAGACACTGTAACTGCCATACACAGCCCTTATTATTTGGTCTTTTGTTTTTTGTATTTTTTTAACAGATAAAAACCCGCCTCTTATGTTTTCTCTTTTGGTTTTCCTTTGTTTCAAGAAACTTCAAGGTATAAAGAAATTTGAACTTCACTTTTATACAAAAACAGTTAAAAGATGGGCCTGATTTGTACAGGTTTTCTGAGTAGCCATTATGCAGGAGACAATCTGATAACAAGATGAAAATTGGGTGTTGCTTTCCTCCAATTCCTCAACCGAAGAAGACTCAAACATTCTGAGGAAAATGTACTTCTTTGTGCCAATGATAATTCTTCATTGTGTCGCTACAAATACTGCATTTCATAATTTTTCTCTGTTTTTTGCAAATGACAAAGTGTTTTAATTAATGTGCGAATTAGTTGGCAAGTATGATCTAGAAATACCAGCTGATTTTCAGTTACATATGTAAATAATTGAAATATATGTACTGTAAAAACCAGCACACCTGTTTCATGTGATTTTCTGTTCCTAAAAAACATCATATCCATATACTTGGAAACTTTTATTCTACACCCATCCAAATTCCATTCATTTTTATTCCACAATAACAATTCTGCTTTCTACCATACCGGTAATAATGACATCGGATGTGCAATGCCAGGTGTTATATTCTATCCTCCAACTTTCTCACATTAAAGTTGTAAAGCTGTGGAGATTAATCTGAGAATAAACCCAATTGAATTTAATAGAACTTTATATAAACACACATGAGATTGTGGTATAAGGCTCTAGGCCAGTGTAGACTGAAAATAGGACTAAAAACTTAAGCATTAATTCCTGCACAAAGCTTGCACTTAAGGTTGAGCAAGTTATTATTAAACAATGATATTTATTTCTCACTAAAAATATCTGACCAGCAGCTACATTTTTCCCATGTTCAAATGGTTGAGAAGTTTCTGGTTTCTGGTGCAGCTATTTATTTGCAAAAAGAGGGTTCAGAGTTTAAATTTAACATGAGTGTCTTCCAAGCCATGTCCATTGTCCATGTACCACAATACTGAATGCACCATAATACACAGTGAGTGAGCGCTTATATACGTTTATAATAAAAACATAGATTTTCTTTCCTCAACCTGCTACCTTGGAATTCCTTGGCCTTTGCTTGGAATTACCGGTAGTCCAAAACATCTGGAGAGAACCAAGTTGAAGACATGTGATGTACCTATTTCCATTTTTTTTTAAAGCTTAATATTAGTGAATTTCTTCCAGACAATCTGTTTACCAGAATGTTTGTGGAGAAAAAGAGCAATGTCAGAATTAGCTTGGTTTGTTACTAAAAGCCTACTTGATTATCTTATCTGACTCTTGAATAATTCTTATGAGTATGAATAAGAATTATATTTTGTTCTGAGCCAGCTGCCTAGATGTCTTTCCTCCTTTCTTAGTGTTCTTTTTCTCTCTTTTTTCAGCTATGATAATTGTCTGCTCATAATGGTCATATATCACAACAGAGCTGAATTTTGCATACCTCAGAATTAGTAAGAAGATTTGAACCCATTTGTCTTGAATAAGGAGATATTGTAGGGAATAATGGGGTCACAATTGTGCTAGCCCACGTCCCTCCTGCCCCCATCAGTCTCAATGACATCCTTCCTTCCTTCCTTCCTTCCTTCCTTCCTTCCTTCTTTCCCATGGACTAATAGAAATTTTAATAAAATTACCTCAGACATGAATGTGTACTGTAATGTATCTGGTTGTGTATGCACACATGTGCCTAGCAGGAAGAAGAGACACTTCAGTCTCCATAATATTAACCTACTGTCCACAATGTAGATTTCTAAAATGCTCTGCCAGCCCTTGAATATATCACACCTCTGTGTAATATTATACCTCATACACTGTATATATGTGAATAGTACTGTGTGCTTTAGTTGGCAATGCAAGCTTTACTGGCATAAAGAAAAGTTCACTCTGACATCTAATAATTATGTGAGGTGAGTTCTAGTAGGACAAAATGGTCTCCCATCTACTTCTACAAGATTACATACTTCCTTGTTTGTTATATAGAATTCAATATTGCTAATTTTCTAGTGCCATTTCAGCCATTTATGTCATTTTGAAAAGATTCTGCATTGTATAGATGTTTCTCTCTCTTTCGATAAATGTGATCTATTTATTAACTGTGTCCTGGATTGATTTATTTTTATAAAAATGTGACCAGGTAGCTGATTTGCTCTGGATGGCCAGCTGTTTAATAGCAAATTACCATGCATCGAATCACACAATTTACAGGAGTCTACAAGAAGGCAAGTGATGACTTACACATTTGCATCAAAAATTGTGATGCAAAATTGTGTGATTGTGTGCCATCCTACGCATCATTGTAGTATATTATGGATGCTACTGTTCTAATACATAGGAATGTCCTAGTTGAAAAATAACTATTTAAATTAATGGATGGATTCTCAGCAATAGAAAAGCAATTTCCCCCACTATGGACATTGTAAGGTTTCTTATCAAAGAGGAACCCACAGCCATATAAATGTAATAATTTAAATAAATAATACTCATTTACCCCCATAGGAATTAATGCTGGCCAAAGGCCCATCAAACTGAACTAGGTCAATCATTTGGAAATAGAAATAAATTTTCCTTCTGGAGAACCAGAGAAATTTGTCTGAGGCAGCCTGAAATCTGAGACAATATGACAATAGATACCTTGTCCTGGTTTCTGTAGCAACCAGTATTTCCTAAGCAATTCCACAAAATGATGACTGCACCACCAGTCATGCTTGTAGGAGAAGAAAAGCAGGAATATTGGAATCTGCTCCGTGTCTTTTATCTACTGCCCAATAGAATAACTTCAGACAGCTCACATTTATGGAGGAACAGAAAGGATAAATAATGTTTACTTCTTTTCCCTTCCTTGCTGGTCTTATGTCGTTATCACCTGAAGCCATTCTTATCAAGAGTGGCTTGCAATTATTGCTACAATTCTTAATTAACATGATCCATCAGCTGCAATTATATTAGCAAGAGTTACATAAAACAGAATCTACAGAGCCTAACAGGCTACAAAATTAATGAAATTGGAGCTGGGGAGATGGACACACACACACACACATACACACACCTTATTTCAAGGTATTAAACATCCAGGTAATGGTCATAGCTGCTTACGTGGGGAAGGGGTCAGTCCAGGAGCAAAGGATTTGAATTCAAAGTCACAGTCAGCTACGAGCCTATTTCATCTCACTCATCATTAAAGTATTTGAGAGATTTATAACCTTATGTAATGAACTGAGATCCCCAGAAGGGTGAGATAAAATAATTATGTCTTGCAGACAGAAAATAAAAATCCATTATTTGCAGGGGTGAGTCACATTTTCTGTGGTTTTCTATGTCTCTCTTCTTCTTTTTTCATTTGTGCTTGCTTACTGCACATTTGTCTGATAATTTTTCTGACGAAAATCATAGCACACAATTCATATTCATATATACAGGGAGTCCTCAAACTACGATCACAATTGAGTTCAAAATTTCTGCTGCTAAGTGAGACAGTTGTTAAGTGAATTTTGCCCCATTTTAGGACCTTCTTGCCACAGTTGTTAAATGAATCACTGCGGTTAAGTTAGTAACAAGGTTGTTAAGTGAATCTGGTTTCCCCATTGATTTTGCTTGTCAGAAGGTCGCAAAAGGTGATCGTATGACTCTGGGATACTGCAAATGTCATAAATATGAGTCAGTTGCTAAGCATCTGAAATTTGATCACATGACCATGGGAAAGCATGGTCATACTTTTCAGAGCCATTATAACTTCAAACTGTCACTAAATGAACTGTTGTAAATTGAAGATTACCTGTATTTGTCCTATATCAATATTTTTGCTAATACATACATTCTATAACTTATAAGTTTAGGAGCCCTGGTGGTGCAGTGGTTAGAATTCAGTATTGCAAAAATCTGCCCACAGTCATGAGTTCGGTCCTGATGGGCTCAAGCCTTCCATCCTTCTGAGGTCTGTAACATGAGGACCCAGATTGTTGGGGGCAAGATGCTGACTCTGTAAACTGCTTAGAGAGGGTTGTAAAGCACTGTGATATGAAGCAGTAGTGCACATCTGTTAAAAGACTGCTAACTTTGCTTTAAAAGGAAAAGCAGACAAATTTCTCTTTTTCTGATAGATAGTTTAAGTATACACATTAAATAGTACTGGGCAGAGGAACAACGAATGCTAAGAAAAAGTACTATATACAGTTATCTCCCTTATCTTACTAAGAAACCTCTGTTGAAGGCTCTATTAACCATACTCTAGTTCTATTATTGTCTGGGTATTTATACATGACTTCCCTGGGATTGTTTCCAAGACTGTAATTATATTATCCATTCCACATTATTAGCTCTTGGGTTTCTTTTTTTTAAGTTTAGTTCCAGTGGTCATAACAATTTCATAAGCACTCATAGGCCTCACTATATGTTTAAAATATAAACCAAGAGAGAGTTTTAATCTGAGCCACATCTCAATTTAGTCTTGGAATATCTGGATTCATACAACTTGTGCTTGCATCTGTGTTTTGTTATTAAAGATCATGGACACATGGACAAGATAAATAGCGTTAACAGGTAAGATCTCCAGAGCTCTGAGTTAAAAATAACTTTAGCCCTAATTAGAAATTTGCTTTACATGCCATAGTCTATTTTCATGTATCCAAGAAACAAAATGTCTAGAAGGTCTGAAAAACTGTACTTATTTTGCACTTGGAAAGTCTACTTCAATCCCACACTATGAGGTAGGGTTGGGGAAATTGTCTGATACTTGAACAGCTATAGCCAACTTGTATATCCAGATTCTATCAATTGTCCTTTGAAGAACTTGGAGAACCCATCATTTCTTCCTCCACCCCATCACCCCAAATATGTATTATTATTTTAATTCTATTATAATTTTTCGAAACAGAAAAGGAGGAAAAATAACAAATAGAGAGAAATGAAAAAAGAAGAAAACAGACAAAGTTATGCCTTCTACCTTTCTTTCTCTCAAGCAGTTTCCATTTCATTGTTTCCTTCATCTTCTTCGAACTTTTTAAATTCCCAAATCCAGAAATCAATTCAGTATTTTCTTCGCTCAACAAGAAGTCCATATAAGGTCACCAGTCTTTTAAAAATGTCTTTTATCATTTTTTTCTAACTAAACAGATCGTCACAAATTCAGTTAATTTTATAATTATAATACACACACTCACACACACACACACACACACACATGTATATATTAAGATAAAAGAAAGAAAGAAAGAAAGAAAGAAAGTTAAAATTGGGAAAAAGGAGAAAAATAGAAAATAAAAAAGTAGCTTCCAGTGTCCTTCACAGTAGTTATAAGTACAATGATGAATTTAGCTCTTGCTCTATGGTTACAACATAACTCTCTTCTTTCTATAATCTATTTTGCCTATTCATGAAATCCATAAATCGTAAGTTCAGTTTTTTCTTTTACCCAACAGACTCTTAGCCACTCAACCTACAAGTCATTCACAAAAATCTCACTTTTTGCAGTTTACTTATAAGAAGCAGCTGTCCGGAGTGTAAGTAGATGATCTCACAATCTCTCCTTTTTCTGAAGTGACTACTTTGGCTGGAATTCACCATCTGGCTGCCGATTTCCCTCTCTATACCATCCCTGCTTCTTCAGGGACATTCTTGCTCAAGAAAAGTCATTCCCTCATTTATTCTATCCTTGTTCATATAATAATATTGCTGCACTTACCATACAGAATATTCATTTCTTATATTCTTTTTCTAATTCCATACCCATATATCCAATAAGATTTATTGTTCAAAACAATATGTATGCCTTGTAAAGCAAAATGAACCAATAATCTCTACTACAACCTATTGCCAAATTGCATTTTAATGAGACTGTACTGGTAGTTGGAAAAGTAACTTTTATGTTACTTTTATGTTTAGAAGTGTCTTGCAGGAAACCAGAAAGACATGAATCTTTGACATTCATACATGATACCAATAGAAATGAATATACGGTAAGTAGCTCAGGATTGAACTGGGGAACACAAAGACTCCATAGACATGAATCTGCAATGAATTTCCTCCAAACAAAATAGGCCCTGCTCCCATTACCAGCCTTCCCTCATATTTTTGTCTGATCATGTCCAAATGCAATTTTGTCCCATCAACTTTCTGAACAATATCAACCTCCAAAGATCTAAACAGGGAATCAGTTCAGAAACATTCTCAATCTCCATAGAGGAGGAGCATCTAATTCCCCACAATGGTCAGCTACTTGCTTCTACTGTAGGAAAGAGACTGAGGCTCAGCAGCTTCAGATGTATGTGAATCTATTTCTGGTTTTGCAGTAGATTGGAAACCATCGTAAAACTGGTCTTTTCTTTGAAGCTGTGGAGCACATAAATGCACACAGCAGGAAGTAAGAACACAGATGGGTGCAATACAAGAAATGTATTTTATTACCCGTTTGGGTGGAATGAGACATGAATAGGGGGTGGTTTTTACTGCAGGATTTGCAGCTGTTAATTAAATGATATCCTTTGCTCTTTGTTCTCAGCATTATGGGGTTGGCAGAAATAAAAATGAATGCAATTCATTTTCAAGCCCTTTTTGACAGGTTGAGTGTCTATTCTTCTATTTCACTGAGTAACCTGAAGCGTCAGTATTGTGGAACAGACAGACAACATTCACATATTCCAACATATATTGTTTGCATTTAATTATTTCAATCATGTGTTCTTTCTCATAGAGTAACCTTGTCTGCTAACAAGAAGTGGGAACTTTTGCCAGTTTACTACAGTCCAGTTAGGTTGTGGGGCTAGGCCTCCCCTTGTCTCCCAGTGATTCTTGATTTTGTTTTAAAAATTTTCTTCACATGTTATCAGTTGGAGTAAACTACCTATACTAATTCTAGGAAAGTGTATATGAAGCATGTGATATAGTGTTCTTAAGTAAGCTTGGCATTTAGATCAGAGGTGGGTTCCTACCGGTTCGGACCGGTTCTATAGAGTAGGTAGTAAGCCGCTGGTGATGTCATGGAACCGGTTCTGGTCCGTAGATGTTGCCATATTTTTTTTGAATTAAAAAAAAATCTGGATTTTTTTCTTCTGCGCATGCACAGAAGCCGGGTTTCCGGCACTGTGCATGCGTCGCCATCTTTTTTTGGGCTTTTTTGGGGGGCATTTTTTGTAATTTTTTTTTGCACTGCGCATGCACGATGAGGGAGGAAGCAAACCAGCGGTGAGGTAAATTAGAACCCACCCCTGATTTAGATGTGGTAGAAGCAAGCTGTTCCCCGACAATGACCTGCTGCCTCAGGTCTACTTATTTAATAGATCATGATATTGTTAAACAAGCCCTATTCTGGCTCTGGAAAAAATCTTGTGCAACAGTTGTTCTATTCTAGGTTGTTTCTTCTCTCTATATATGGCACACTTGTCCTTTCCATGCTAAAAAATTACTAGGATTTCCTAACATTGTGAAATGCATTTTGAAAGAGGTAGCCAGGATTGTATAAAGCATTCCAAATAGAACAATATTGTAGAACTGATTTATATAACGGCAGTATATTACTGGACATTTTGTTTTCATTGCTTTTCCCAAAGGATACTTAAGCGAGTAATTTACCTTACCTTTCTTTCTATAACACAGAGTTGGCATCTCCTTGGCTGAGCCTTTGAGTCTTCCTCAGTGACATAGCAATAGATCCCTTCACAATAAACATGTCAGCTGATCTCATAACAGTAACACTGGAATGTTGCCTTGG
Organism: Pseudoxenodon macrops; assembly: GCA_032467955.1. Taxonomy (NCBI): domain Eukaryota; kingdom Metazoa; phylum Chordata; class Lepidosauria; order Squamata; family Pseudoxenodontidae; genus Pseudoxenodon; species Pseudoxenodon macrops. The sequence goes on along the minus strand of JANHFT010000738.1, from coordinate 115,504 downwards.
GTGCTGAACATCACGTTACTAAGCTTGGAGGCTGGGAAATAACACAGGAAAGACAACAGAAATAATATTGTGGCATGAAAGAAACAGTTTCTTTATGAGGAGGTACTAAAAAGAGCCAAATATATACATCTTGCTTCCTCAATGTCTGAGCAGGGAAGAAACACTATAACAAGAAAGACTATAACAACTCTGAAGTGGCTATGAAAGGACCAAAGAAGGAGATGAATCAGATGCATTATGCTGTCATATGTGGAATTATAAATTATAAGTGTATAAGAAGTTATAAATTAGAACAGAACATAAATCAAATAAACTATGGTCTTTTTAAAATAATAATTTATAAATAACTTTTAAGTTTTCTTTCAGGGTTTTCCTAACATTAACATTATATGTTAATATGTGGCACAGAGATTGTTTTGTTTTTGTTTCTTCTATTGTTCTATTATTAAGAATAAATAATGAATCACTTTACTTCATCCTTGGTTTCAGCTCTATCAAAGAGAAGTGTGTTAGCAGTTATACAGCTAGACCACAGATGAAACTGATTGATATATGGCATCTTCTCCAACTTGGTACCTTCTAGATTTGGTGCACTTAACACATACATTTCCAGACTTGTCGACTGCATAGTATGGGGATGGAATTGAAGATTGGAAAAGTTTGGACCATTGAGGTCATAATTTTCACAAATTCTGGTGTCTTCTGGAAGCACAAATAGTTCTCCATCTCAGAATTGGGCACCTGAAAGTCCAAGTCCAACATGTAGCTCCAAAACCACTTTTTGTAGTCTTCAGAGAAACTCCTAACTATAACGTGCTTGACAGAAGAGATTTGTCAGTAACTCCTATTCATGTTTCTAGGCTTATTTTATGTTACTTTATTTTCATTGCTATGCTGCTCTTCCTCTTAAATAGACTAAGGTCAGGGGTGAAATGTAAAAAAATTTCCTACCGGTTCTGTAAGCGTGGCTTGTGGGAGTGGCTTAGTGTGGTCGTGTGACTGGGGGATCAAAAGACAGAAACTCACTTTAACAATGTCCTGCTGGAGCATAGATGACCTCCAGGTCTCTTCCAACCCTGGATTATCCTCTGAAGCTGCATCTAGTGTCAGGTTTGTAGTCCTTCCTTCCTCTCCTTTTTCCCTCCCTCCCCCTCTCTCTTTCTTTC
>JANHFT010000738.1:95260-106997 GCA_032467955.1 Pseudoxenodon macrops | reverse complement strand
TTTGTTTAGCAGAGTGATGGCATTCAGGAAAAAACTGTTCTTGTGTCTAGTTGTCTTGGTTTGCAGTGCTCTATAGCTTCATTTTGAGGGTAGGAATTGAAACAATTTATGTCCAGGATGTGACATTTTTTCCTCTCTCTGAAGTATGCCAAGGTCATAGGTCAAGCTAGGTCAAGATGGTGACCACAAGAGTGTTATCAAAACTGGGCCTGTTGTTTATGTGCAGCATATATTTAAAAAGGTAGAATTTCAATCGCACCATCGTAAGCTGCCATCTTGACCTTTTTTTATCATGTCTTGTGAGATGGAACTCACATGAGTATTATCCTCTTAATGCTAATAGACTTTATGCCTAAGGAAAAGCACTGATAGAAAGTTGTTTCTAGTTTAGCTTGGAAGGTATTATTGCAGGAGAAACGTTTGACTTCTCCCACTTGTATTTCCCCTGCAACTTCTTTTAAGTTATTACTTTTCTTAAACGTTCCCTCTCCTTCCAACGGAGGGCAGTAGAAACATACCTGTCTTGCGAGCTTTCTGCATCTCTGTGTGATGCCTTCAATCATCTCCCTGCTTTGAATCACTCTGCCTTCCTGCTATGTTAAGTCTCCTCTACGCTTTTGGATAGCAGCTTCTAAGCACGACTATGCAAAGCCTCCACAGTACAAAGGCAACAAAAATAGAGAAATCGGATCTATTTCACATCAATAATTTATAATGTTTGTAGAGGAACAACTAGTCTAATTTTTTCTAATTATTGATTTTAGAACAATTAATTGTTAAGTAATCTCTCACTGTAGTAATTAGTAATTATCATTCAAATGACATGCAAACAAAGGTCTCGAGGTTTTTTTAATCTTTTGAAGCAATATCAAAAGATTAGAATACATAGAGGTGGGACAGGCCAGAAGAAATATTTAAGGGTGAGGAGAAGCACACATTTTAGTGCAGTGGCCCCCAACCTTTTGGGCACCAGGGACCTGTTCCATGGAGAGAGGTTTTTCCATGAACCAGAGGGGGGCATGGTTTCATGTGCTACCTACATCCTGCGGATGAGTCTTCGCTCTTTTGCGCTGCTCAGTTTCTGGCATGCAGCGGACTGGTGCCAATCCATGGACCGGGAGTTGAGGACCCCTGTTTTAGTCAAGGTCAAAGAATACTGACATTCCCAATGCCATATAGTTCTGGACCACTCTTCTAGCCAGATGGACAGAGAAGTTTTAATTAAACAATATCTGGAGTCAGATATTGATGGGTTGTGGATCGTTTTGCTGCCGGTTCGTTCAGGGTCACGCCTCGCGCACGCGCAGCAATCAAAAATTAGCTTCTGCGCATGTGCAGAAGCAAAATCCAAAATGGCAGTGCCCACAGGGACACTGAAGGATGATGTCATCACCGAGTTACTACCAGTTCTAAAGAACTAGGTAGAACCAGTAGGAACCCACCTTCTCTAAATGTCCTTAAATCCCTTGTCCAAACAACATTTGTAGATAGGAATTATGTGATTCAAAGGAATTTCCATAATAGTTTTTCTTTAGGGACTAGTGATGCTTCTTAGGAGAATGAAATAATTCATTTTATCCAAATTGCATTATACTTCTTATTCTGAGTTTTGGAGCAAGGTAATCTAATATGCTCTCTACACACCTCCAACAGTTCTATATGCAAGTTTCTTCTTCTTATTCCATTACATCATATCCTTATTTCACTGCTAGATAAAGTTCATGCTCTTTTCTTAACATTTGCCCAAAGCAATCCTATTGGAGAGGCCATGAAAGAAGAAATGGCCCAAGATCATCCAATGAACTTTGTGGCTGAGTGACGATGGACACTTGATCAAAGGCTATTTGCAATAGATGTCTTTTTTCCCCCACTGCAGCTCTTGACATTGGTTTATTCTTTGGCCAAATTCATATCTATCTACCTCTAATGCAGCTGGACTGTGAGAAAAAACAGAGCTACTCTCACATATCAGCCATTGTTAAGATAACCCAAGAGCTCACATGAGCTAAGGAGATGGGATTGCTGTCACGTAGGCAATGAGGAGAGCCATTTCTTCACAGAGAAGGTCCTAATAATTTTCCCCTTCTATGAGAGTGATCTTTTAAGCTAATCTGCACTCTTGACGATGTCCTAGTTTAGCACAACTCATGGCAAACAGATGTTACAGGGAAAAAGCTGAAAGTTATTCAGTGCAATGTTAAGTAAAGGGAAACCAGGAACGTGAGAATTTATGAAGTCTTAATCTCAAATTTTAATAATTACATTCAAGACCCTTTCAACATATTCTGATTTGGCAAGTTTATCCAAAACTGTTAAACAGGTGCCAAATGGAGTTTCATGTGCTTCATGTATACAGGATGCTGGATATAATCAATAAGGATTTCCTGTTGTCAGCAAGTTCTGCCTATGAACATTAAAATATAGGCAAACCCTCCAAAATTTGTGATCTGCAAATCACATGGGTAAATTTGTCATTATGAAGGCTGCTTGTAAGTCAACCCCCTAGAGAAACAATAATGAGAACAAAAGAAGGTGTAGATTTGAATAAAGTCCGGGGACTAAAAGGTACATTTTAAAAACACTAGTGCTCAACTTACAACACATCATTTAGTGACCTTTCAAATGGCACTGAATAAAGTGAGTTATGACCATTTTTCACAGTTACATTTGCAGCTTCCCCACCATCCAAATTCAGATGCTTGGCAACTGTCTCACATTTATGAGAATTGCCATGTCCCGGGGTGATGTGAGCATCGTTTGCGATCTCCTGACGAATCATGTCAATGGGGAAGCCAGATTCACTTAACAACCAGGTTACTAACTTAACAACTGCAGTGATTAACTTAACAACTGTGGCAAGAAATGTCGTAAATTGGGGCAAAACGTAACACTTAACAAATGTCTCACTTTAGAACAGAAATGTTGGGCTCAGTTGTAAGTTGTAAGTCGAGGACTACCTATATTGTGAAAGAGTGAACTTACCACCCAGAGTTAAATAGATATTTATTTTCCTCTTGGGATCCAGTCCACTCCAGGGGCTGCCTGGGAAAGAAGGTTAAAACAGTTCCACCCTCTCCTTAATTAAAATTAATCAGCCTGGCCATTACTTAGAATTCTGGGGAAATAAACCCATGGGTTTATGGGAGTAGTAAATTTGGAGAAAGTTGGAGTAGAGCATGGTCTTCTGATTGCCCTTCACACACAGCACTAACCACTAGGGAGTATAAATTTAGAATAGTGGTCACTTGACAATGTAATCCAGGGATTAAGAGCACTGACTCAAACACATTTTTACCTTCATTAAAGGGCCCAGACACGATATAAAAACATTGCTGTTTATGATTGCCTCCATTGTCAACTCCATTCACAGTCCACATACAGTAGATCCCTCATGGGTGCACTCCACCACCACCCCTTTTTTTTTTTTTGCAACTCTGAGGTAACATCAGAGTTATCCAATTCACTCATTACTTTTATTCCTACAAACTGGTCATAAATAGGATGAATCAGTTCAGAACAAACACTTGAACAAAGCTGCAGAAGGGAAGTGCTTATTTTGCAGCACCAAAACAACATCAAGGGCAGAGAAGAGTCATCAAATTAAGTGCCAATGCTTAGGAAACTGTGAGCCTCTGTTTTTGATGAATTCTATTAGAAGCTGACCTTTCAGGCTTTGAGATTTGCCAAAGACTTCAAATCCATAGAGCTTGTGAAATCAAGCTCTTTTAGCCCTTCAGTCTTCATCAAGCGATCACATTATAAAACACAACTAAAGTGGAGACAGAACTATTTATTGTGTGGCACTTGCCTTTTGAAATAGTATTCCCCTGAAATAGTTAGACTTCCATAAGGCTTTGAACCGGACTCTTCCCCATTGCCCCAGAGGATTGGACTTGAAATATTTGGGGAATATGGATACGAATATGGTTTGATCTCTGTGGTATTCTGTTTTTTATTTTTACTTTGTTCCCGATTTTAAACTTGTGTCAGTGACTCAGTATTGTAGTCTAGGCAGCCACATAAATCATCTAAGTAAGTAATTTTTTTTAACTTTTTCATAATCTCATATGATGGTTGTATGCCTGCCGATCAATTATTTAGAATGACTACAGTATTTTAAACTGATAAACTACCAATATGCATGGTGGTGATGATCCATCAATTCAGTGTCAACTTTAAATGACCACATAAATAGATTTACTTCAGGATGATTGTCCTCAATATGATCCTTTAGCTCTTCCAGTACTGCACCCATCACTGTAATAAGTCCATCCATCTCACTGCTGGTTTTTTTAACTCATCTTTAACGCATCAGAGAATTCTCAAGACAGCCAGATCTTCTTATAATGCATTGAACGTATGAAATTTCCCTTCAATCATCATGAGACAGCAAACAACAATGTTAAAATAACCCAATTCTGATGTTTTTAAGATATATCGGAAGTATAACTCCCAGAATTCCCAACAGAAAAAGCCAACAGCCATGCTGATTAGAAATTCGGGAAGATGTAGTTCCAGCATACAGTATCCGAGACAATTGGCTCTTGAGGGACGGGCATGGAGAGCTGTCAAGGTGGCAACTCCAACCTTGCAATTGAAATCACCATCTTGACTTTTGTGATTCCCCTCAGGATTGATTCCCTTGCTCCCTCAGGAACATCCTTCACCTACGCTTTTTACTTCAGTTTTGATACACTGGGCACAGCATCTCATTCCTCAATGGACTCAACCTGCTAGGCAAGTCTTTGCAAGTCTTTATTTTCTGACAAGACTCCAAGGCAATAAGCCTCCATATCTGTTGCATGCCAGAAAAGTTTCATTTGCTGCATTTGTGGCGCTCCCACAATGGAACTGATCACTAATCTTTCATCTCGAACTCCTGCTTTACAATTGGTTACTACCCAAACAGCTGCAGATCATTACATTTATTTTTACTCAACAACTTTGTATTTGTATTCTATAGAGGGGTCAAGGGAAGTGGTTTTGGAATGGGGCATTTATTTGATCCTAACCCTCCTCAAGCTCAGATTCCAAGGGGTGTTACCAGAGGTGGGTTTCAGCAGGTTCTGACCAGTTCTGGAGAACCGGTAGCAGAAATTTAGAGTAGTTCGGAGAACCGGTAAATACCACCTCTGACTGGCCTCACCCCCACCTATTTTCTGCCTCCCGAGTCCAGCTGATCAGGAGGGAATAGGGATTTTGCAGTAACCTTCGTCTGGAGTGGGGTGGGAATGGAGATTTTACAGTATCCTTCCCCTGCTACACTCACCGAGCCACACCCACCAAGCCATGGGACGGCCACCAAGCCACGCCCACAGAACCAGTAGTAAAAAATGTTGAATCCCACCTCTGGGTGTTACAATCTCTCCCACCCCTTGGAAGACAGCAAGGAGAAGGCCATTAAATCTCTCCAGCCCAATGGAGGTAATACATTTATGAATGAATTTCATATCTTATTTTTTATCAAAAGATGAAGTAGTAACTGGGGGTGAGTGGGAGATTTGGAATTGAATAGTAGTATGTGGGCAGGGTTTTAACTCTTCTATCTTCTCCTGCTGGAAGGTTTAATACTCTAACAGCTTTATGTTTTATATAATTATATAAAAGTTGCAGCTATTTATTTATAGAATTGCTTGGATGACATTTTGCCAATTGTCAATGGACAATTCTAATGCTAACAAATACTATCAAAATGACACAAGCTGGTCATATATGCCAGACCTATGAGTATTTGTATCATAGCTAGACAAACAGTAATTCCAGGTCTACATTGCGCCTCCAAATTTAGAGGTAGGAAAAACTCAAAAACTACCTTCCAGCAAGTATAGCACAATTTTAAAAACAAATAAAATGCTAAGGCTCTCCTCAAGTTCAGAAGGGGAAAACATTGACACCTCTGGTCCCATAGACAGGTGTGATCTAGCCAGACTCCTTTTCTGGTCTTCATCTATCCAAAAATTGTCAGTTGGCCTGGGGGGAAAAATAGCCTAAAATAACATAATGTTTATTCAGCCTTGGGCTTGCTAGTAAGAGTGCCGAAGAATTGACTAACCAGCTGCCAATCTCCAACATATTATACAACAAGAAATCCAGAAGCAAACTGCCTTTAACAATATAAAGTAGTCTTAATATCCTTTCTATACACAGCTACTATTCAGCTGAGACTGACATGAGCATCTGCTGCTGATGCAGAATTTAGCTCGCTCACAAGCCCGATCCTGCTTCCATGGCAGCAGTTGTCCGTTTGTGCAGAGAACGGTATTATATTGGACAGACCGTAGTGAGCATTTATGTAACGCACTGTTTCTCTAGCAACTCAAGAAACAGATACAACCTAGGATGGGGGTAAAACCCTATCATTTCTCAGCAGCCGTAGAAAACTAGAATAATCAATTATAGTTTGAACAAATGTGGTGATCGAAGGTAAACTATAAAATCTAACCAATGTAAACTGTTCCAGAGATTTAAATACCTTCCCTTCCCAGGAGGCAAGTAACTTGCATATATGGGAGGCTCTGGTTAGTATTGCTGAGTGTGGGATGGAGTAAAGAATTGTCAGAGTGGCTGGGAAAGTCCACAGGTTTTAAAGTTGCCAACCTTGGATACCCGATTTTGATATTTAACATCCCTACTTGAAAGAACAGCCCACTGGGGTCTGTCATGATTGTCCTATTTCCTGCTGAGCTCTAATGTATTAATAAGAACAGAATTGTGAAGTTTACAATTAAGGCAGTTCAGCTAAGAACCTGCTATATCAAACAGATCAGGGTATCCTTTAAGATGATGTATTTATCTGATGTCAAATCTTTGTATTTATCACATATGAATTATTATTAGTGTATTATATCTCTTTTACCCTGGAACTAGATTGTCTATTTTACTTTTATTTTTTAATATGTTCAATTAATAAAGTACTATGGTCATAAGACTAATACATTAATAAACTACTGCTAGTAGATTGTCCATTAAAAATGACATTCTTAGAGGCATGATAAAATTTTGAAAAAGAAAACATTTTTTATGAAGTGGACATCCACAATCCCTTTTTTTTTAAATTGAAACGAGTAAACAAACAAAGCTTCATTATTCTGAACTGGATTTTTTTATTAATTTGCTGGGTTTTCACATTTCTGACCATAACGCAGGAAAATAGTTTTTCACGTAGCAAAAAGAAGAACGGTTTGTCAAACATTCCAGTATAGAAAAAATTGTCTTCCTCTGGTTTCTACAATCTTCTCATGACCTATTAATCCAAGCATGGATCAGAGTAGAACATACCTACTTTGTATCTACTTTCTCCAAGAAGCCTTGCTAGACATTTTCTTAGTTTTAACATAGAACATAGCATAAAAATAAATTAGAAATAAGGAGAGATTCAGTTCAATACAATCTCCATTTTTAGGCATTCATTATAATATTATTTATTTGCCTTTTGCTTGTCAATAGTCAATAGCAATAGTTGGGATCTCTTAATTCTTGTCAGTTTCTGAATTTAGATTTGTTAGATTTATACACACACACACACTTTTCTACAGTTATTCAATGTGGTATTGTGGTCCCACCTCCTATTTGTCCTAACAATAGCAAACCAGTGAGAGTGTTTCTATAGCTCACAATGGACTAGACCAGGGATCGGCAACCTTAAACACTCAAAGATCCACAAAGGTCCTAACCGGAAGTGCCCCCTTCTATTCTGGAGCCGACTGTAAGTCTGGTTCCCCACCATAAAGTCTCCTCCTAGCGTGGTGTCCTTTTTCCTCTACCAACCCTATCAATTGTGGAGCTGACCTGGAAAACCCCTTGCCATAGAGTCTCCTCCTGGCACACCCTGCTTCCCCCCCAACCGGAAGCTCCTCTCAAAATTGTGGTGCTGACCAGCGACAGGGAGCCGCAGCAGAGGGATGAAAGAGCCATATGCGGCTCCAGAGCCACAGGTTGCTGATCCCTGGACTAGACTCTAGACCATCCTGCTCCTAGTCCAAAACCTTACCTATGGATACTTGTATGGTTTAATGAACTACCTTTCAGTATTTAACTCTTAGCCCACAAAGTCAGGGGCTGAGGAAGAAAATGGATTCTCACCAATTATCTCTTAGTGTTTGGAGAAAACAAGCTGAAGCAATGAGTTGGATCTGCTCCATGAACATGGGAAGGTTGTTATAGGTCACCTGATGGATCACCTCTACAGACGCCATAGATCACAATTTGAAAGTTATTGATTTATGGATTTCCTAGTTTTTTATTTTACAAAATTACTTGTAGTTTTACCTTGGCCCTAGCCAGTAGAAATAATTATATGCCTTTCTCCATCTTTGCTTGTACAGGTGAGAGGAAAATCTTGTACAATGTACAGAGCAATAATCAAATAGAACTTTCTATTCAAGTCAATTTAAATAACAGTATATGCTATATATGTCAGGATTCCAAGTAATACACCATACAATACAAGTAATAACAAACAGAAATCAGAGGCAAGCTGGTTCCTCAAAGAACAGGTTTATTGTATATATCATATTGGCACAAGCTGGTGAAAACTGACTCTAAAGGTTCCCGCCATTTTCACTTAATCAAAAGTTTTCCCAAACAATCAATCACAGGGTCCTGTCCGGTTGCTTGGAAACTTCACTCCTCCTCTCTTCAGCCACCTGTGGGAATGTCCTTGGTTCACAGGGGAAACTATTCGTTTTGGCTACAAAACCCCAGATATTTTTATTTCTCCCTCCCTATCCGTCAGTGCCATTGTGGCAGCACTAAAGCCTCCAAAATGGCCTCGGTCAGGCTAACTTCAGAATTGACAATATCCCAGTCAGGAACTAGAAACCTTATCTTCATTCACCTTCCTGAATACCTTTTGCACTTTTCCTGTTTCTGAATACTAATATATCATCGTAGAACCAGTCATGAACTGAGCAATATGTAAAGAGTACATGCAGCAGTTTTTATTACACATAATTCATATTTTATTAAGAAGTGCTGAAGATCGAAAGGGACCACAGTTGATAACCCAAGCCACACATGAAGTTGGCAAGCTTTCCATCACACTTAAAGCTGCAGCAGCAGCAGCATAGAATGGTTTTTTAGACACAGGGATGTGCTTCATCTTTGAGTGGTATCAGAACCATACTCATAGAAAAGTGGGCAACTTTTAATTAAAATTTAATGCAATTTTAATTCCATGAATTACATGCAGAACATCGGAGCAGATGATTATCCATCCCAAGGCAGATCTCATTTAAATCAGTGATCCACGAATACGGCATGGCATCGACTCCCCAATTTTCCCTCCCTGTTTGTCTATCATCAGAACCTGGCTGTAGGTGGTGATTTGGAGGAACATCCCACTGAACTAAAAAGTGGTGTAATGATTACACATCCAGTCCTATCACCTCCATCTTTCTAGCTCTTTAAACCTCCCTCTTGACCTCATTAGATATCCTACAAATGTATTGGTTTTATTCCATTAAGTCTCAGCCCAAATGGCCTTAGCAGACGTTGGAGATTTTGAACAACATACCTTGCCACCTTCAAGTGTAGCATTAACACGATTCAAGCTATTCAAGCTATTTTCCTGTGATGACATGAAAATATTCTCCTAAACTGACCACACACACCTATCCACACTAAGTCTTCTCCATGGTGACATCTTCTTTCCTTACTAGCCCTGGAACCCAAGTTCCTTGTATTTGCTGGCCATATCATTCCGGAACAGCTCCAAGGCTTTCCTCATTGCCTCTTGACAATCAGCCCCAAAATCTGCAGAATGTTTTTCAGCAATGACACCAATGATGATTTCAGAAATAAACTATATAAGAAGAATTGACGGTGGCATAGAGAAATAAGGGCAGAGGGAAGAAAAAAAGGGGGGGAAGAAACAAAGTGAGAGTGTGCTTAAAATGTCAAGTAAATGTCAAACATCAAAGCAGCAAACATGATAGCTTTACGTTAACTTTGGTCAAGTCAAGAAAGGAGAAGATATAAATAATATACATTTAACATTTTTCTCTTAACATGAAGTTTCTGAGACCTAAGTCAAAGGTTGCCTCATCCATCTCTCTGCTGGTGGGACAGAGGTACAAGGTTCTCTAGATATTGCAGCATTACAGCTCTTTTACTCTTGGCTATCAGAGTGAAGGATATTCTAAACTACAATTCCCAACAGATGTGAAAGATGCTTGGAATTGTAGTCAATTGACAACTGAAGAGATGCATATTGTAACCTCTTTGTGGTTGAATGAAATGTTCTCTAAAGAGGTTCAGTACATTGGAAGGCTTTGCTTCACTGATCAATAGCTATCCACATTACTGCTGTCCAGGGCCACTAGTAAAGGGAAAAGTTATTTCTCTCTCTTGGGAAAGAATGAGGAAATATGCATTTCTTTCTACTGCATACCCTGTGCTCAAGGGTGATGTTATTGCAGCTTCAGAGCCTCTTCTTGGTTGCCAAGAACGGAATATCCTTTCCCCAGGACAATTAATGTTGGTATTATTACATAATTGAATTAATGGAACTAGATACATGCACTAATAATATTATTACTCCTGACTTGAGAGGTTGTGGCATAATTCATATTTAAGGTAGCATATAAGTATTTTGCATTACTATCATGGCTGGCTGGGGAATTCTGGAAGTTGAAGTCCACGCATTTTCAAGCTGCTAAGATTGAGAAACATTGATGTAAACTGAAGCTTGAAACAATTCAATCAGAATAGAGTTGGAAGGGACCTTGGAGATCTTCTAGTCCAACCCTCTGCTCAAGCAGGAGACCCTATTCCATTCCAGACAAGTGACTGTCCAGTCTCTTCCGGTGATGAAGCACCTACAACTTCTGACAGCAAGCTGTTTCACTGGTTAATTGTCCTCACTGTTAGGAAGTTTTTCCTTAGTTCAAGGTTGCTTCTCTCCTTGATTAGTTTCCATCCATTTTTTCTTGTCCTGCCTTCAGCTGCTTTGGAAAGTAAGTTGACCCCTTCCTCTTTGTGGCAATCTCTCAAATACTGGAATACTGCTATCAGTGCTCACTACATCTTAGCAGTTTTATGGTGGTTTTAAATGTGCCTTTTAGGTTTACACATCTATTAATATTTTACATATCCTACTGAAAAGAAAGAAGAAGCTGGGCTTCCAATGTGAGTAATCTCACACTTCTGCGAACAAGCAGAGACAACCACTGTGAAGAATGAAAGACTGGCAAGTAGGCTGGTCCTTTAAATCTCTCCAGAGAGCAAGAGATCAGGAGGCAGCTCAAGAGTGCCCTGTATTACAACTCCTCACATAAATCAGCTGGTCTCCCACAGGTTTGAGCACCGGGAGCCAAAAGAGATGACAAAGAGATGACATCTTTACTCTCAGCAGCGGTAGAGCCTTTCATGAGGAGGCTAAGCCAACCAAACTCCTTTTCTAATCACATTCAGAAATGTCACTTTAGCCATTTTATAGATATCGCAGGCCTTCAAAATGGAAAATGTGATACTCGGTAAGTTTTACTTTTTGTGGATTTAAGAAATTTTGACCAGAGACTTAACACTTTAAAATAACATACAAATAATATAGCAAAAAGCCAAAAAAAACACTAAAGGGAACTACTGTGTTTTTCTGAGTATAAGACGCACCTTTTCTTCCCCTAATTGGGGCTGATAATTCGGGTGCGTCTTATACTCCAAATGTAGCTTTTTCAAAGCTTTTTTTCAGATCTAACGAGGTGAGTGAAGAGTGAAGCGATCTTTGCAGCCTTTCATT
>JANHFT010000738.1:77710-88489 GCA_032467955.1 Pseudoxenodon macrops | reverse complement strand
CTGACTCTGTAAACTGCTTAGAGAGGGCTGTAAAAGCACTATGAAGCAGTATATAAGTCTAAGTGCTATTGCTATTGGCAGTAAGAAGAGTCAACCTGCAATACTCCATTCTAACCACTGCACCACCACAGCTAATAAATTGCTACAAGGATTACAGAAGTCCTTTTTATTCCATGCTTTATGTATTTGTCTGGGTATATGCAAAAAAATATCTGAGCAGTTGCTAGGAGGAAGAGCTGCCAAGCCGCCAAGCCCCCCCATTCCCTTGCAATTCCCCTGCATTGCGAATTTCTGAAGAGGGGAGAACAAGAGGTCCTGCAAATGGAGGTACAGACTACTTGCAAACTCATCATTGTGGAGCATTTGAAAGAAAACCTGAAGTTAAAATTCAAATACCCAACAGCTGAATCAGAAATAAACCCATTTGTCTCTGCAATGTAGCAACTCCAACACTTGCCATCTGTAAAGTGAGTTCCAGTTTGGGAAAAGCTTAGGCTGGAGTGTGATTTCAGCTAATATTCCAAAGCTTATTTGCCTGGGTAATTCTTATTCTCTTCTCACAACTTGTACATCTCTTGGCCTCTGTCATATCATTTAGACAGGATTATAAATAGCCTCGCAATCAGCATCCAATTAACCACATGAGGGTTTGTGCACATTTGGGGGGACATGATTGATTTCCGAAGGAAATAAATGCACTGAAATGTTGATAAAAATGCCATAAAAATGGTGAGGAAAAGCACATTTTCTCTACAAAATGTGAGCATAGCACACAGTATGAATAGCACAGGTGGTATCTCTGTGGGTGTAGTAGGCAACATGCAGCCCTCCAGAGATTGATGCGGCTCCCATCATTTCTCACTATTGCCCATGGTGCTAAGTATGACTCATGGAAAGTAACATAGCTTAAAATCTGGAAAACCAGTATATGAGTAAAGGTAAAGGTTCCCCTCGCACATATGTGCTAGTCGTTCCCGATTCTAGAGGGCGGTGCTCATCTCCGTTTCAAAGCTGAAGAGCCAACACTGTCCAAAGACATCTCCGTGGTCATTTGACCGGCATGAGTAAATGCCGGAGGCGCACACTAACGCTGTTACTTTCCCACCAAAGGTGGCCCCTATTTTTTTACTTGCATTTTTTACATGCTTTCGAACTGCTAGGTTGGCAGAAGCTGGGAGACGTAACGGGAGCTCACTCTGTTAACGCGGTGCTAGGGATTCGAGTCACCAAACTGCCGACCTTTCTGATCGACAAGCTCAGCGTCTTAGCTGAATTCTGGCAGTTGAAGTCCACAAGTCTTAAAAGTTGCCCAAGTTGGAGACCCCTGTCATAGAGCAGGGATCGGCAACGTTACAACACTGAAAAGATCCACAAAGGTCTAACTGTAAGCCCCGTGTTCAATTCTGGAGCCCACCGGAAGTCCAGTTCCCCCACCATAGAGTCTCCTCCTAGCGCAGCATCCTTTTTCCTCTGCTGACCGGAAGTCCGGTTCCCCCACCATAGAGTCTCTTCCTAGCACGGCATCCTTTTTCCTCTACCTGTCCTAACCGAAAGCCCTATGAATTGTGGAGCGACAGGGATCCGCAGCAGAGGGATGAAAGAGCCACAGGCAGCTCCAGAGCCGCGGGTTGCTGACCCCTGTCATTGGGGGGGGGGGTTCCTGAAGTTGATTTGTCCATATAATTAGTACCATGCCTTCAGCACGGTGTGCTTTGTCCTTACCTAGCTTTGAACAAACACATTTTCTCTCTCCACTTCTGACCAGCTTGATAGAAATTGCTTAGCAAGACATTCATCTGGAGCAGCTCTCCTCAACCTTAGGGGGCTTCTAGGCACTCCAGCGTCTTCAATATGGCTGGAGAAGTTGCTGCCTTCATCTCCAGAAGGATCGCTTAAGGGATGATTGTTTTAAAACCTGTCCTACTTATTCTAAGCCCCTCATCATCATAAACCACCTTAGATGAAAAACCAGGATGTTTGAGGAAAAACAGCCCAAGCGAAGATTGTTTTTTAATATATATATATATATATATTTTAAGGTTCTGAGGCTAAAGATGTTTGATGATCTTTTGAACAATTACTCAGGAATCTGTTGAGCACACATTAAACATCTGCTGATGTTCCGAGCAATTGCTAACTAAACATGCAGCGTTTGAAAAGGTCACCGTTGTCTTTCCCCCCCCCCCCAGAGCTTATCTAATAAAGAAGTCAATGAAAATTGAGGACAACAAAATTAAAATAGTTTCCAGCTTATCGGCAAGTTTGCATCTCTTTCTCTTCTGCCTCTGTAATGTTTAGTTCTGAACCCCATGCCAAGCAGATCCTTAAAGCGCCACCATGCCAGCTTCTAGGGAATGTTGCTACTCAGTTTTCCATTCGTAGATTCTGTTTACCTGATGATGACTTCCTGTCCATGCAAAGAGAGATCTGGTTCCACTTTGTCCCAGATGTCCATGACCTTCTGCCATTCCTGCTCGGTGAGCCCCATAATATTACAACAGCAGAAACAATGAAAAGCCTTTTTTAGCTAAAGAGATACAGACAGCCCGGCTTTTCTTCCTTGAGTGAAGGTTGAACAGAGAGACCTGTTGGTTTAATAAGCTGACTATAGATTGACACCTATCACTTGACAACTCCACTCTAGGTCACTCTGGTCAAACTCCCTCTTAGTGGAAAGCTATTTTGAGTCGGGTGCTATTGTGGCAGACCCAGATGAAATCATTGCTGACTCTGGTATCAGACTGGCACAGGTCCTAAATCCCATCAGTGCCAGGAATTTGGTATTCAGCACCCATCCCAAGAACAGAGAAGACGTTCCAATTTTTCATTTTATCTTTGACAGCCAAAAAAACACATGGCAAGGGAGATCAGCGATCAATAGCACTATGGAACGCATAATAAACGGAATCCCTCCACAATACTCAGTGCCCCCCTCCATTTTCTGAGCCTGACCTGCATCTTAAGTAGACCATGGTGGACAAGGGGGAGGAAAATACAAATAACTTTTTTAAAACATTAAGAGTAGCTGAAAATAGTTCCTTCAGAAGGAAGGAAGGTGACTAGGGAGGGAATGTAATTAGATACTCCCATCTCCCAGGGCTGATAAAATGTGCAAGACCCTTTCTTCAGGTTCCCTTAATTAAAATTAAAAATCACATTACTCTTGGACCTCCAGGAGATGTGCAATCTAACCTTCAGAGTGACAGTATCAAAGGGTCCCATTTCATGTTAATCAACAGACTCCAATTCAGTTTTATGCTCAGTTATGTCTGACCTTATTCACTTTCATCCAATGCCCCAGAGTTTAGAAGACACATTAAGCCCAAAAGTTGCCATCTTACCTTTTGTCACATATGGCGTATTAACATGGCTTATCTTGTTGCTCAGACTTGGAGCATCTGTTATCTGAATTTAAAACTTATAATAACTGCAGATAGTGGGATTGATAAACTGAAAGTGGCAACTACGCTGGATTCAAAACCACAGGACGTTGTGAGTGTTCATTCGTGCAGGTGAAGGGCACTTTGTTTTTTGCTTCGCTCACATACCGTATATTGTTTTTCATACTAACCCACAAAATCTTACCTCTTTCAAAACAAATGGAAAACCAGTAGACAATTATCCCAAAGCTGTTTGCCGGTGGAATGGGACAACTTGCTGGGTCGCCACTGTCAGGAGGAATCATCGCCAAATGTGAGGAGAACCTCCTTTTCCTCCCTCCCTCCTAGATCCGGCTTATCCCTTCCCACCAATACCCATTGAACTCTGTGGCAGAAATTTCTGTGAATGGAAAAGTGTGTGACTGTCTCCCAAGTGATCTTTTTACCTGGTCAGGGAAAAGTCTCTCTTCTTCTCCATCCTTTGTCCTCATTATTTTTTTCCCCTAGTCCAGGTGTCAGCAACCTCCAGCTCCAGAGCTACATACGGCTCTCTGGGCCCTCTGCTGTGGCTCCCTGTTGGGTGTTCGCCTGGCCTGAGAAGGTAATGGCAACGGCGGGGGATTTAGAAGTGGCAGGGGCAGAGACAGAGAGATACAGAGAAAGGCGGAAGAGAGAGAAACATAGATACAGAGGGAGGGAGTGAGAGAGGGAAGGAGGGAGAGAGGAAGAGATATCGAAAGGGTTTTGTGGTTCCCGGTGTTTTTTAACAACCGGTTCTCTGCCCTAATGACTGGCTGGGTAGGTGTGGCTGGGGGGGTTATGTGACTGGTGGAAGCGAGTGATGTCAAGTTGGCCACACCCAACCAGGTTTTGTGGCTCCTGGTGTTTTCATTTCTTTGGGAAACGGATCCAAATGGCTCTTTGAGTGTTTAAGGTTGCAGACCCTCACCCTAATCTGAGCTGCGGAGGAGGCAGAGGAGGTGCCACTCACCTCCAGCATTCTCCCATTATTATTACATATGTAACTAATAAAAGAAATTGTCCCACAGCAACTTTCCCTGCATTGAGGCAGTCAGGGTGAGGCAAACGGAGTGAGCCAATGGTAGTGAGCCAATGGCAGTGAGTTGTCCTAGACCCGTCTTCAGGGTATGATCAAAAAATCAAGATGGCAGCCCTAATGCTGTGTTTGAAGCTTTGCCCATTTTATAGGCCAGAGTGTTGCCATCTTGATATTTTGACCACTTAGACACCCCTGATACACCTATGTATTTGGATGTTTCCTAGGTATCATGTCTCTAACGCGTTCCTAGAGCCAAAATCTACTTTTATCCCTCTCTCCTTACAGCCTTGTTATTTGTTGGTGTTGTGTACCCTCAAATAATTGTTTACAATATAACCTCTAGTCAACCCTCCTTGGAGCAGACTGTGTACATGATATGGTGCCAGCTCTTTCACTAATCTTGTTCAATGTGTACCTGGTATTGGGCTCAACTATTATGGGAATTGAACAATTGAACTCCACCATTCCAAGAGCTTATTGCCAAACTCCAGTTGCAAACCAACAGTTTTTTATGTGCCTTTATTCCCAAGGACTAAAGTAAGTGGAACATTTTTTTTAAAAACATTGAAAACCTCAATTCCACCCTCCTGAAAAAGTTTCTTTTTTTGGAGATGAATTCAAACACCAGCCTCCCCATTTAATATCATTGTGATATATCCCGTGCAACCCTAACTCTTAAAAAAAGACAGAAATATGCTGCCTGGTAACACAAGAATGTATCAACTATTATTTTAGTGCTGCTACCCACAGCCTTGGATCTCTTGTACATTATCAATGCCATCTAGTGGCTGTAAAGGAAAAGAACAGCAAATAAAGCTTCATCATGTTCATTGCAAAATTATTCAGGAATAATTTATGACCCTATTATAAATATTGTGCCGTGTAATGTGATGAAAGGAGATGGGTCTTTTTTTTCAGCTGCTTCTATGGGCTAAGAAGGGCAAAGTTGTCTCAATTTTCAGAAAGTCAACAAGAAGAAGGTGGCAGGTGGACTAATTAACATTTGATTAACAGGATCAGAATTGCTATCACCTTGAACCTCAATTACCCATGAGCAAAATCTATGCATGTCAAATGAGATGGGGTTGTGGAGACCTTCACCCAGATTGGTACACACAGGGAGCAATTAAAAGTAAGTGGAAGCTATTTTTACTACTCTGATTTAGCCACATTAAGCCTTCTAAACTTATTCATAAAAAGTGACAAGATTTCTGTTATTACAGGGTCAGCCTGCACAAAGGAACTTTGGGCTATTGTGACACCTATTTGCATGAATTACCCAGTAGTTAGGACTGCTGCATATTTTCTATTGTCTGAACTCAGTGCTGAAGTCTACCACCTTTTTAAGGGGTGCCCTGCCTAGTGTGGGGTTGGGGGAATAGATAAATAATATGGATAAGCTTTTCTGAGGTTGGCACCAATTTTGCTTTTTTTTCTTTAAAAAATGTTCCTCTTAAAGAGCTCGAGAGGTTCTAAAAGTGGGCTAGAAGTAAGCAAATAAGTGTAGCTAAATCCACACTACTTATTACTGAATCCTTATGCATTTTCCTAAGGGGGCTACAAATACAAATTATTTATAAATAAAAATAACCAGAAGATTTGTGACTCTCCAAACTTCCAGGATTCCTCTACATTAGTCACACTGGCTGGGGCAATTGGGAGCTGTAGTCCTGCAATCCTTGGGTATTTCTTATCGAATTGGAATTTGACAGTTCTGTGTTGAGACAGCAGGGAAGAACAAATGAGATGACACAATGATATTGTTTGTTGCTTGAGCAAACCTGGAATCTCTTTACAAACCAGCTCCTATTCCCTATTTTAGTCATTCATCAGAAATTCCAGCCACTCCCAGAGAAGCTTCTCAATGCATTTTAGAGGGTCACCATCTAGGCAAGTTAGAAAGGTAAGCATTCAAATTTTGATTGATCCTTTTCATTTTGACAAACTAGATGTCAATAAAGAAATATGGAGTTTATTGTTGTGTTCTAAATGTAAAATAAAAAAAAACAGTGCCCAAAATTATCAGGGTTCTGACTCTGAGTGAAGGGAGGGGATTTAGATTTTTAAAAAATTAAAACAAGGGAAGTAATCATGTAATTCTTTTCTATTTAGAAGTACAATTTTTACAAGCTCTGCAGGGCTGACTCATACATAAATGTATTCCGGATTGTTAACCTAAGTAACAGAGAAATGGGGGACAATATAAGTGTGTAAGAGTTTGAGTAGCCTGTAAAACCCTAGTGAACATTATAATCACTTAATAGTCTTGATCTTAGTAGACTGAAAACAAAAAACAAAAAAAAAGATACAGGATCTCTAAACAAAAAAATATCATGCATTTATAATCTTAAATTAGTGAATCAGAAGGGACCTTACAATATCATTTTTTTGCAAGTACACAAATTTATTTCTTATAACAAATTTTCCCCATTCAAATGCCTTCAATGAAATAGAGTCAGCCAGATGTTTAAACTGGATTTGGCAATGTTACGGACCTGGAATAGACAGATGTGTTTTGATGGCATTACAGGTATCGTCACAGGATGTAAGCTGTCCCAAGTAACGCTACCTTTGGCAGTTGACTGCTGCTGATTTTGTCAATGCAGATGGTATTCAAGAGGTGCTTCAGTTGTTTTGGGATTGCATCCAAAGTGCCTATTATTATTGGTACTCCCCTTGTTCTCTTTTTACCACAGCCATTCTATTTTTATCTGCAGGTCTTTTTATTTTGTGATTTTTATCCAGTTCTTTCTCTTCTATTCTGCTGTCTGCAGGCACATCCACCATCCAAACTTTTTGGACTTTCTTATAGACCCTTGATGGCAAACGTACGGCAATGCGTGCCAGAAGTGGCACACAGAGCCATCTCTCCAGGCACGCAAGCTGTCATCCGTTGCTCTTCCGGGTTCTGGCGCACCAACCAGCTGGTCTTCATGCACACGGGAGCACCAGAAATGTGTGTGCCGGGCATCTGCTCTTCCAGTTTCTGGTGCATGCATGCGCACCAGCCAGCTGGTCTTCACACATGCATGTGCGTCAGAAATCAGAAGACCAGGTGGCCAGTGTGCATGTGTGCACCAGAAACCAGAAGAGCAGCCTGGTGCTCACATGCGCACTGGGTGGCTGCTCTTCCGGTTTCCCATGTGTGCCCGCCCACTTGGGACTCAGTGCCAAAAAGGTTCGCCAACCCTGTTATGGACAATTATAAAGTCCAGAGTGTTATGTGACAAGTGCTTATCTGTTGGAATTCTAAAGTTCTAGGGTACTTTAGTTTCTATTCTATGTTTTCTATTACTTTATCTACTTTGTTCTTATGTCAGATAAATAGTATTTCTTAAATATCTTTTAATACACCATTGTTTCTAAACTGTCATTAATGTCACCATGTCAATATTTCAGTCCCAAAAGAGAAGTGAATACGTATATTCCAAACAGATTGCAGGAACATTGCTGCTTGCTTTTGAGATATTCCAAATCTCCTCTTGAAGGCAACAAACATTTATCCAGCTCATACTTAGCTCATACCCCATTCAACAGAAGATGTGAAATTTGACTTGAGACTCCTGATAAGAAAAGACAGTTCTGCAATATGATCTTTCTCTCTGCATCATTCAGGCAGACTTACCCTTACTAGGCTACTTTTTTCCCTCCATCATTACATGGGTATCTTGGGCTATTGTCTGTTGTGACATCTATTTGTATTAATTATCCAGTTATTAGGGCTGCTGTACATATTCTATTGCATGAACTTAACACTGAAGTCAAGAACATTTGCAAATTGGCTGCACTGATTAATAAGTAGATTTGGTTCTATTGTCATGATAGCTCTCTGATAATTAATAAGTCTAAATCAAAAACTCAAAAACATTTTTTGAAAAATACATAGCAGACATGGATGTTTTTTAGATGGTACACCAACATAAATCTTTCCTTAATTGGGAGTAGCCTTTTCTGAGATTGAGTAATCAGGATAGGATCTTACTTAGAGTTATGGTACATATGAACTCACTATTAAAATCAGTAAATCATTGTCATCTAGCATCCAATTATCGAGGTGTACAAAGTTAAAGTTACGTTTGTACCTTTATATGGGGATAAAGTATGGAGTTTAAAACATGTCAATCGTGTCACTTGAGTACACTGGGCACAGATAACAGCTGCTGCAGTCAGAACGGATTGAGAATATATCTATTTTGTAGACACTCAAAAATTAGGGGCATATAATTATTGGTGGGATATTATTTATCTAGAAATTGTACCAGGGATTGAAAATATAGCACATATTTGAGTGCCATTTGTATATATATACTGTATATCTTGAACAAAAATGGCTCACTGAAACCCATAAGTTAAAACAATATATTTTATGGCTGGTAAGGGCACAAATATTACTTTTAAATTGTCCTTCTTTTTGAATGAAACAAAACAATTGAGAACACATATGTAGATCTGATTGGGCTAAATCTAAGACTGAAAAGCACATTCGAGTTAATATGTTTAGATATTTGTCATGGATAGTTTTATTCAATTTTTTGTAGTATGATATGGCTAAATATAAACTGTTGCTGTTATTGTGAAACATATATGTAAGAAATAATGCAATATAATTACATTTGTGCAAGCTTCCCTCTTGGAGAAAATGGCCGTGATGATAGTTGCAATTAGTTGTGGAGACATTCAAGGGAGTCTTAGAATATTTCATCTTCAAAATGGTCTTGAAATAGACTACCCTTCAAATATAAGCCATCTTCAGATCTTCTAACTTCCCTTTAATTCACCTCTGCAAGTCCCACAGCAAAAACTGATCTAATCTAGGTCTGGATAAGTGGCTCAAAATTATTTCAGTTTCTATATATTTGAGGGTTGTAGCCAAAGACAAATGCTCAGCTTAATCATCTGTTTTCCTGCATGTATAGTGTGTCTTTGAATGTTTGAGTGTGCAGAAGACAATATTCAGTTACTTTCTCTCTCTCTCCCCCCTTTCAGTTTGCTCTTTAAGGCCTTAAAAATGTAATCCGCAAAACCTCTTCATGTGGGCTTTGGAGAAGGGGCGTTGGTCTTACCTGATATGCTCCTTCTCATTGAAGTAGAGATAGCATCCAGAATGGGTTATTCTCGTCAGTTCAGCTGATTGGACTTGAGTATGTTAGAGTTGTAACGTCCCACCTCTGTTGCTAAGCAATCCCGCTTTTGACGAAGACGAAGTGACAGACCCAACGTGTGTTTATTACCTTCTCATAAGGAATTTTCATATTACCTTCTCAGAAAGGATTACAGAATCAATTTTTGATCAAACAAGAATATATGCATGTTACATGCAAAACAGAAAAAAAAAATAATCAGGAGAAAGAAGCTACTGCTCTCTAAATGTTATTAAAAAATAAACTTGATCGATGTTGACCTCCATTCCAGAAGGGGGGGAAATAATGGGAAATCATCTTTTGCTACACATTTTCTGGTGCTTTCCCCCCCCCAACTAAAATCAGCCATGTGGCTTTAACTTTTCTTTAAAATGCTATTAGTGGGGTTTGCTGAATATAACAATTGTGCCAGCATGTCCCTCCTTATTATATCCCTGAATGTAGACTGTTTACTCATGGATCTGCCTGAGAGATTCCAAACTCCACCATTTTCCCCCCTATCATCATACGCTTTTCAAGAAACAGAAGCTATAGAGGGAGGGTGGATGAATGTTAACAGTCTTAGCAAGAAAGAGAAGTTGAGTCACACCAACCAATTCAAGCAACAATCACTGCCATAGGAGTCCTTTAGAAAAATATGCATTATGGATGTACTGTTCTCGGTGGTCTTAAAAGGGGTGTGTGTGGAAGGAGGCAAGGAGAGAAGGGAAATAAGGCATGTAATTATTGCTATTGCATTTAGAATGATTACCTTTAATAGAGCAGTACGCACACATCTCATTTTAATAATCAAACAAAACAGCTGACAATCATTCTTTTCAGACATAAAAGAGAACAGCTGTGTATGCTCTGAAAATGGTTCAGAAGAAATGCTATGGATGTTGTACATATGTGGCAAGTCATGAATGTGACACTTTAAAACAAACACATCTGCTCATGACATTACAGGTTTAACAATCCAAACTACAAAGTTGTAGAAAGTTTATAAGAGCTAGCCAGAGTTCTATGCAGGCACTTCAATTTGGCACTGTTCCAACCGAATATATTACATTTACTATCCATTTGCTTTGCATCTTAATTTTGACTACCCCCAAATTAGCTGCTTTTCCCCTGGAGCACAGCCATTAATCTCCACTAATAGAAAATGTACATTAAAGAACCGCCAAAGGGAAGGTTTAAGCAGTAAACAGCTGCATGT
>JANHFT010000738.1:49449-72673 GCA_032467955.1 Pseudoxenodon macrops | reverse complement strand
GGATGGAGGGGGGCGTGCACGCATGCGCAGCAGAGCTGAACTGGGGCAACGGCTCACGTGCCATCAGAGAGGCCGCTGCGTGTCACCTCTGGCACACGTGCCATAGGTTTGCCATCACGGCCCTAGGGCAGAACTTAAAAGTCTCTTGGTTTTCAGGCCAGCACCTTAACCACTACACCAGCCTGGCTCTCCATTCATAACTGAAGTCACTCAGGAGAACTGCATCAATCTTGAACTTACCATCTCACTTGCCAGTTTATAGTTTAGCCCAGAGGGAAAAAAACATTTTGAACTCTGGATTTCAGCCTTCCCTTGTTATCATCTAACAATCTGAGGCCTGTCAATACCCTTCACTGGTTTGGCCTTGTGGTACAGCCCCAGGAAAATTCCTGCAAGTAAAAAACAAACAAACCACCTTTCTGGTATGTTCCCTTCTTAAGACATTAGAAACAATATCTTCCACTTCCAGTTCAGCTATGCTGCATTGGTTTTCACAGCCTGGAAGATCTAGTGGGCTTCAGATGATCAGAATCAAGAACCAGACAAAGAAGCAATATACATCAATATCTAGTCTTTGAGTCTTGATGCCCTGGCTCCAGAAAACCTGTCATTTCAGGAATCCAAGACGCAGATTGAACAAATCTAACCAAAGATTTCTAACAAAAAAAGCTCTTGGTAGCTACTCAAGGCTCCTCTATCTTTTGCCCTATCGAACTGTTATAGCATCCATCTGAAATTGTCCTTGAAGGACAACAACTCTGCACAAGCTGCAAAGGGATGATGACTCATTTCTCCCTCTCTTCCACTCAGAAATATTTTCCTATTTTATACTCCATTCACAAAGAAAGGCTATGTAAAAGATGTTCCTTCTTAGCACTATTTATGTGTGTGGACTGTATGTCTCCCCTCCTTTGGTGTGGCAGGAAATCTCCACACAATTCTGGCTGTCTTTGTTGTGGGCAAGTGCCTATTTTCTTTCTTCTCTCACTTATAATTAAAGGCTGAGTGAAGTGGATGTCTCCTTCTGCTATGCAGTCTCTCAATTCCTGCTTTATCTTCCTCTCACTGAATTGAATACTCTGCTCTCTGAACCCTTTGCTTTGCTGAACAGAATTGAATGTGCTGAATTCTTAAGATTATTACTCTTTATTTGATCGTTTGCATAGTGACCTTAAATACTTTTGTGCTATATTGACCCTAAATTGAAAACTCATTATTTGATTAACCTTATAACATTCTTCTGGAAAAAATTAATTATATGAATTATATTTTCATGTTGGGACTTCTACAATGTATACGCTTATTTAAGAGCCATAGTGGTACAGAAGGTTGAATGCAGTATGCAGGCTAATTCTGCATTCCACTGCCAGGAGTTCAATCCTGACCGGGCTAAAAGTTAACTCAACCTTCCAATCCTTCTAAGATCGGTAAAATGAGGACCCAGATTGTTGGGGTGGTGGTGGTAACATGATGATGCTGTAAACCACTTTGAGAGTGCTGTAAAGCACTATGAAACAGTATGTAAGTCTATGTGCTATTGCTATTTAATAACCTATAGAATTCAGGACCCTATTTACAACTGGATTACACAGTGGGAAATGGTGTGCTTCTCTGTGAAAGGTAATAAAGATGCAAGTATCAAGTATTTTACATTGCCAAAAATTATTTGCATGCTTCTTCTCCTCTGCAGGTTCTTGTTACAACTTGAATCCAGTTTGCATGTTTCCAGCAGAGGTGGGTTCCTACCGGGTCTATCCGGTAGTAACTCTGTGATGACATCACACAGCTGGTTCTGTCGGTGTTTCCATGGGCACCGCCATCTTGGATTAGAAGCTAATTTTTGCTTCTGCACATGCACAGAAGCTAGTTTTTGACTGCCGTGCGCGCACGCTCGAGGCACGACCCTGAGCGAACCAGCAGTAAGAAGATTCAGAACCCACCTCTGGTTTGCAGATCTTCCCTTCTTCTCATTTGAGATTGCAATCTGAAGGGTTTATGACAATTCATTGTGGCCAACGTGCCATGGCCAACTCACCATGGTCTAGTCACTGTAGCGAATTTACTGCGGGATAACTTGCCATAGCCCATTCACCACAAGGCAACTTATCATGGAACAATTCAGTGACGGATTAGTTCCTTTTATTATTCATCAAAGCATTACAAAAGCTGGTAGTCATGGGAATTATTTCCTTTGATGCAAGAGGTAAAATAATTTGAATGAAAATGTGGTCAACAAAAATAAAAGGAACTAAGTGAATCCTGTGGCAAGTTGTCCCATTCCCCAATATGGAATAAATCTGGCCTAAATGGCAGCCCTATTTCCCTCCCAACCACCCGTTTTTGAGAATTTTAACTGTCTCTAATATACAAAGTGTTCTTAGAAATGAAAATGCTTACACATGCTTTGTAGATGTTGTAAGGAAACCCTTATTAGATTTTGCATCCCCAGGCCCTGCATGTAATAGTAGATGTCAAATTTGTTCAATAATGCTGATTTTCAGAGTTAACTTATATATTGTTTTTGGCCTAGCCAGCAAGGCAGTGAAGTCAATTGCCAGTTAAGAAGGAACAATTGAGTTTGGTGTGAATTCTTTCCCTTGACTTATTTACAGTATATAGACATTATGTGTATATAATTTTCCTATTCTCACCAAGCAGCAGCAAGGGATGAGAAATGAAGAAACTGAGACAGGCAAGGCAGGCAGCTGGCTAAGTGAACTCAGAAGAATTCAACATGACTCTTCCTTTTAAAGTAGCAAAGCCGTACCCTTGACCATATATGCAAGTGCAACAGATTAAGGATGGTTGAACCAACTGGCATGAGCCTCCTGCTTTTTAATCAAGAGCAGGTGGCATGAAGGGAGAGAGACAGCTGGGAAGCAACTCAACGTAACCAAGCAGTATTCAGAGACTCTAGTCTAGTCTAACCCTAAGCTTTCCATTTTCAACAGCAGTACCCTCTCAAATCCCATAAATGTGGCTCTATCTAAATAGGGTATCAATAGGGTAGCTATAAATTAATTGGCTTCAGGCCTGCTTATCAGCATGGTTTATATTTCAAATAATTAAAAACAAGGTAAAGCTGAAGATGTTGGATTTTTTTTACAGATGACTCCGTTTTTATTTCCAAATTCCTCCAGGTCCGTGCCTGGAATGCAGCATTTTCCTTTCTATGTGTGTATCTACACAACTAAAATGTTTTACATCACAAGTCACATTATTGTTACTAGCATGAGAGGTTCAAGGAGTTCTGGTACTTCACAGTTAGGCACTTGGACTCATAAGAATTGTGGCAGCAGAACACCCCTCAAAAAAAAACCCAGACCACTAAATACTGGAGGAGACTGTATTTTAATTTAGTTTAGGATTAAGTACATTGTGTGAACCCAATTACTGTGCAGCTGCTCTCCCACCTGAACTTACCCCCCATGACAGCAATGGGCATGTCCATCCCCATTGCCAAAATAAATAATCTGTGAGGGAGTGACAGTCTAAGAAACCATAGTACCTGCCCATCATGCTTTCCCCCAGCCTTTAAATGACTCATATTAAACTCTGCTTGGTAATGGCAAGGCCACCACTTATCCTCCTGTCCTAGCGCTGTGCTTGCATCATCACCCTCAGCTATTCCTTAGTGAATCACTCTCAGGTAAGTACCATACAATGGGCATATAGGGATGACTATGTGATGGCCAATAGAGTTGTTAGGCTCACTAGGCAATGGAATCATTGTCACAATGAAATGACTCATCTGTCAGTTAATCAAGAGGACAACAGATGAAAGCTTGGTCTCAAATTCGTTGCTTGCCTGGTTTGCAAAGAAAATCAGTTACTTTACTATGCCAGAATACACAGCAGTAGCATGGGAAAGAATTTAGAAACCACTAAACTTCGCCAATCAGAATTCAGATGCATTTTGTAAACATCAGGGTGACTCAAGCCACCTACAAACATTGTTCTGTTTACATGCTTTGGACCATGTATTTTGAATTTCTTTGATTCTATATGTGTCATACAGATGTATTCATTATTTCCATTTTCTATGAGATTTTTTCCCCCCACTTCAACTCTACCACGTATTAGTTCAAATCTTAAAATATATGTTGATTTCATTTTTCACAGAAAGGAAGTTGCCAATAGCAACTTTGCTAAGTTTCTGAAAGAATTTTCTTCCCTGAAAGATTTGAAAGCAAGCATCTGAATTCCCCGGGAAATAGTCCATGACATTGACAAGACCTGTAAGGATTGTACAATTGCCAAAATTACTGTCAGTTCAGCAGGTATTTTTGCTAGCGTGTTGGCTATTGCTGGAGTGGCTTTGGCCTCTGCTTTTGGTCAAGGGGTAGCAGTTGACATGATTGATAACTTGTCCACCTTGCCTGAATAGTTGAATAATTATCACTAAATGAAAGTACAAAAGGTTTTGAATATATGCAAAAAAAATAGCCAAGGTGTCATGGTCCCATTGGATCCCAGAGGAGTAGGAGTTGCAACAATTACCATCCAATAGCGATAGCACATCTCTGGAACATCCGAGGCCAGAAACCAGGGAAGGATGCGTTTGTCCAGTTAGAGGTGCTGGTTCGGATCGGTTCACTAGAACCGGTAGTGGGATTTCCCCCCACTCGCTGAACCGGCAGCGACAGCCAGATGGACACGCCCCTGAACCAGTCCTCCGGCCTCAAATTGGCTGGAAAACCACCCTCTGTGCATGTGCAAAGCCTTCTGCGCATGCACAGAGGGTTTTCACCCGGATGTGATGAGGGCGTACGCATGCACACTTCCGGTGCATCTCCGAACCTGTAGGGAAGGTAAGTGGAACCCACCCGTGTCCAATGGGTGGGTGGAGAAATGTGAAGATGAGCAACTGGTTGGAAAAGGCAGTAAACTCAAAAGGCACCTTTGCGGTGTTAAAACAATACAGGGTAAATAATGAAACAATAAAAAATACACCATGCACATTTATAAAATGAATGTAATTAATAGTATGCTACAGGGGCTGAGCATCCTAATCTAAGGCATCTTATCCACAGAGAGAGAATGGATTCACAAAGGAATAGTGAAGTAAGTTGAGAGCAAGGGATAGACTGGGAAATGAAATTGAGATGGAGTGGGTGTGATTCTCAAAAACAGAAACTTGGTAGGTTTAAAGAAGTCAATATATGGGCTTTACTCTAGCAGAATCTTGTCTATTGGATGCCCTTCTCAAGGACAGTCTCCTGGCATCAGTTTTCTTAGTTTTCAGACACTAAAGGTGTCTTTACTAAAGGTAAAGGTTCCCTTCACATATGTGCTAGTTGTTCCCGTCTCTAGGGGACAGTGCTCATCTCCGTTTCAAAGCCGAAGAGCTAGCACTGTCTGAAGAAGTCTCCGTGGTCATGTGACCGGCATAACTAAACGCCGAAGGCGCATGGAACACTGTTACCTTCCCATTAAAGGTGGTTCCTATTTTTCTACTTGCATTTTTACATGCTTTCAAACTGCTAGGTTGGCAGAAACTGGGACAAGTAACAGGAGCTCACTCCATTATGTGGTGCTAGGGATTCGAACCGCTGAATTGCCAACCTTTCTGATCAACAAGCTCAGTGTCGTAGCCACTGCGTCCCTCTTTCAGACACTAGATAAAGGCTATTTCATTCGTACAGTCTGTCAGTAGGTTACCTTAACATGCTTCTTTTGACATTTAAAATTGGTGGATGCTATTTCATTTTGATGTCTATAAATTAGCTGCTTTTAGTTGCCATAGCTCCTTTTAAATGGTATTAACTCATAACTCAGGGTATGCTTTCCCCCCCAAATAAACACTGTACAATGTACAATAACTACTTCTACTGCTACTGGATATTTTAAAACATAATTGTGTTCATGTACTTAAAGCACTTGATAGATGCTTTAAGATCTAGATTTACATTTTTAAAAATTCACTGTTTCTTAAGAAAAGAACAAAGTAGATTTGACGGACTTTTACACCCGTCAATAGGCTGATTGCACCTATCATGACATAGCCCTGCCCTTAAGCAAATTAAATAAAGTAGTGGTATGAGAGAAAGTGACACTGAACAGGACAGCTGGTCTTGGCTCCCACTGGGAGGAAGACACGCTCCCAATGATTTCAGGCATGAGTTGCTCTAAGCAGCCAGGGAGCCAACTGTCACTGGGGACTCTCACAGGGAAAGGTTGAATCCTGCCTTCTGGTACGATAGAGATTGAGAAACTGGCAGTGGCACTTAGGGCGAAAGAGAAATAGGATTCTCCATCAATTTGGCAAGAAATAAAGCAGCTCTCCTAGCTTCTTGAGGAGTTAGGCAACTTCATTGTGCTCCTATAGCAACACAATACATCTTCTCTTAGTCCCATGGAGAAAGCAGTAGACAGTGTTGGGCTGGAAAATTAAGAGTAACTCAGACAAACACAACTGGCAACAGACACTGAGCTCTGAACTATTTGCAACCACGCAGAATACACCAAACTTGGGGAAGTTTATATGCAAGGAGAGAAGCTGGTTTCACAAAATACACTTCATGAAAGATTATCAAAGCACAATCTTAACACACCACCACAGAGGAACAAAAAGAAGAGACCCTAGAAAAAGACGTTGCATAAAAACTCTGATAAACTGAGGGGCAGAAGGACAAGTATAAAAAATGGGAAAAGGACACATAACCAAAGCAGAATACTAACAAATAGTCCAAATCTACAAGGATCTACAAGGAAAGCTAAGGCTCAGAATGAAGTAAGACTTGCAAGAAATGTCATTAATAATAATAAGAAAGTTTATTTCAATATGTAAGAAGCAAGAAAAAAAGCCAAGGGAATGATCAGTCCACTAATGCGAGAAGATGGCAAGTAAGTGACAGGCAGCAAGGAGAAAGTGGAACTGCTTAACTCATTCTTTGCATCTGTCTTCAGGCAAAAGAGAAAAAAATCAACAATCAAAAGCAGCACTGTAGGAGACAGAACAGGAATGCAAGTCAAAATAGGCAAGAACATGGTAATAAAATATCCATCAGCTCTAGACAGGTACAAATCTTCAGGACAAGATGGATTACATCCCAGGATTTTGAAGGAGCTGGCAGTTGTGATCTTGGAACCACTGATCAGAATCTTCCAAACTCTTAGAACACAGACAAACTACCAGAGATCTGAAAAAAAGCTGATGTGGTTCCAATATTCAAAAAGAGAAAAAGCAAATCCAGGAAATTACAGACCAATTAGCCTGATATTTATATCTGGAAAAATCCTGGAAGAGAAAATCAATCAGCAGATCTGTAGGCATTAGATATGAGCAAGGTGATCACTAGCAGCCAAGTAGCAGTTTAACTAATGGGTTTGTTAAAAATAGATCATGCCAGATAAATCTTATTGCCTTCTTTGACAAAATGAGTAAATTAGTGGATCAGGAAAATGCTGTGGACATGGTTTTCTAAGACTTCAGTAAGGCATTTGACAAAATAGACCACTGTCTACTTCTTGGTAAGATAGAACAACGTAGAATAGACAGTACTACTACCAGATGAATTCACAATTGACCAACCACACTCAGCATGTAGTCCTTAACAGAACTACATTTACATGGAGGAAAGAAAGCAGTGGGGTACTTCAAGGTTCTATTTAAGGCCCAGTACGCTTCAACATTTTCATAAATGATCTAGATGAGAAGATAGAAGAAAAACTCATTAAATTTGCAGACACCACCAAGCTAGGGAGAGTAGCTAACACTTTGGAAGACAAACTCTAGATTCAGAAGGATCTTGACTAGAGTAATAGGCCCTATCCAATAAGATGCAGTTCAGTGATGACAGAAGGTCCTACACTTAAGTAAGAAAAACCAAATGCACAGGTATCGTATCTGGCTCAACAGCAGTAATTGTGAGAGCGATCTAGGAGTCATAGAATAGATGACCATCACTTAAGTACAAGCCAGCAGTGTGCTGCAGCTGCCAAATGCCATTGCAGTCCTAGGCTGCATCAACAGAGTGATAGTATCAAGATCACGTGAAGTTATAGTGCTACTGCATTAGTGAGACCACACTTGGGATGCTGTATTCAGTTCTTGTCACCATGATACAGAAAAGATGCTGATATCCTAGAAAGAGTATAGAGAAGAGCAACAAAATTGAATGGATGGAAGATTAAAGAAACCCAATCAAGAACTGAGGTGAAATTTCCTGACAGTGAAATTAGAACAATTAATAGTGGAATGGTTGGTGTCCAGAAATGTGAATGCTCTATCACTGGAGGTTTTTAGGAAGTGATTGGACAACCATTTTTCCGGGATGATATAAGGTCTGCTTGAGCAAGGGGTTGGACTAGATCCCTTCCAACTTTGTTATCCTAGCTTTTATGAACATCTTTCACATAGGATTTAGAGAAATCCAAGAACTGAACTTGGACCTTATGCTTGGAAAGTATCCTGATATGAGGCTGAAGTTACAAAAATAATATTCATAAGTTCAACAACAATGAAGACAATAATGTAAAAGTGGACCAAGATTCAATAAATTCATACTACATTATTAATTATGTATGCATTTTTCCATCCACAAACAAGACTTGATAATTATCTTGAGGATGCATCAAAGAAGAATCTTTAGCAGACTTCTGTGCCTCAGTGAAATATAGGTGGTTCTCTCATCTCATTAATGGAAAGGGAGTCTCATCTACTGCACATCTTTGGACTCAAGGCTTGGGCTTCTGAAAAAGGGAAAGTCTATGTAAAAGCTCTGTATGTAAACATTTCCGTGTAATGTCAGGCTCTTCCTTTTCAAACATGGTATGTTGATTAAACCTGATGGCTGAGATGGGGAGATTATCAGTGTAGCAGGCATCAGGGAACCATTTTACTAGACTCCTTGACCTGGGCTGGAATCTCTTTCAAATACTGGACTTACCATCTCTCTGTCATCTGCCTATCTAATAGGTTTCAGTCTTGAACCTTTATATGACGCTATTTCTATGAATACAGGAACGAAAAAAATATATAACTGTTTATCAATAGCTCTATACAAAGTCAATAACGCTACTTTTGATACAATTTTATGCAAAAATAGTGCTTTTTGTGGTATTGCTTTTAACTTCTAACTTTCAAAAATCCTGTAAGCAAAAAAATAAATAAATCATGACTTTCAAGCATTACACAAAGTACATTTTGGGAGGGTTATATAACTCATTATTTTGCTTAGACTTTTGAGTATAACAGAATCTATGCTGGGCTGGTTTTCTCCATCACACAATTACTGTATATCTTAGATCTATTAGATTTGTTTCTCATAATAAAACAGAATTACAGTAACATCCATCCATCCATCCCAGTCTTGAATGAAAACACAGAATCCAGTAGATGGTGTTTCTCTTTTATTTAAAAACAGTGCTTCATTACCATTTGCAAAGGATGAAGAAAGACTCCACCTCCCTTGCTTAGAGTTTATAAAAGCCAGCAACATGATCAATAATTTATACACATGGATAATACAAAAAAAAAGAATAAAAGCTAAAGAGCTAACTACTCTGACCTTCACAATTCCAGCTACTTGATAATAATAAGAGTAACCCAATGAATACTGTATGGTTTGAAAGCTACTGTACAATATGATACTTGAACAGGGGGAAGGGGAGGGAATAGGGATGTTAAGAGATTGCCACAAAGTCCTGGGATGCAGCTACTACTTTTCCAGAGTCAGTCAGGAAACAGGAACCTGGTCAAGCAGCCTGGGCATCCTGGGGAATGATCCAAGGAGAGGGGAGCATCTAATTACAATGCATCCTATGTCCCAAAAGTACCTGGCAGGGAAGAAGTGCAATAGACACTGCACCAAGAGCCAAGCCAGTTCAGGGCATATTAGATCTTCTTCTGACAAACTCCAAGTATTACCAAGTCGGCTTGGGTGGTCAGTAAACTCTCTGTCATCTTGGGACTGCCCTACGGTTCTGCCTCAACTTTTGTCATCATGCCAGGGTCATACCCCAGGTATTTACAAACAGAACTCAAAACAAAAACAAAAACAAAACAAAAACACCAAATTAAAACCCAGTAAGATTACTTTATCACTTATTGAATTCCAGGCAAAAAAGAGCTGCCAAAACGGTGACACATCACTCTACTGAATATATAGACTAAATTCCTTCACAGCTGCTTCTCAAAGCAACTGCAAAATGCACTTGAATATTCTGCTCCAAGAGAGAGAAAACCAAGTACGAGGCTTCTGATTTTCCTTTAAAGAAGTCAATAATTAATTGACGTGAGGCAGACTACAAGTCATAATGAATACTTCAGTGGACGGCTTTAAGAAAAAACAAAGCGGCAGCAAATCTGCTATTGCTAAGGAGCGGACCGTTACTCAATTTTCATTTCTTGTTAACAGGCAGTGTTTAGGTTCTACATATCTAGAAAACCTCACAAGAAGCTTCTAATTGTCCAAGGCTTGAAGTATCATCTGAACTAAATAACTGCAGAGGACTACAGTGTTGGATTGTTTCTCCACCTTCATGGCAGTAAGTTCTGCAAATTGAGCGCTTATGAGAATTTGCTT
Source organism: Pseudoxenodon macrops (assembly GCA_032467955.1). Classification (NCBI taxonomy): domain Eukaryota; kingdom Metazoa; phylum Chordata; class Lepidosauria; order Squamata; family Pseudoxenodontidae; genus Pseudoxenodon; species Pseudoxenodon macrops. The sequence continues at coordinate 62,144 of JANHFT010000738.1, read as the reverse complement.
CTCAGAAGAGGTGCCAGGGATACAGTCCAAATCTTGTGGTTATATAACCAAATAGGTAGGGAAAACAGCACACCGAAGAAATACCCTAAAAATATTAATAGTTTAACTCTTGACTACCAGAAGACAGTTTGCCTCATTAATTGGAGATTTAGTTTCATTAGACTGCAAATAAAAACCTTAAAATAGGGTGGGTGAATAGGAAATGGAGCAGAAAAGGTTGGGTTGACAATAACAATAACATCACCCAAATAGTGTTTTATGCAACAACAACAAAAATCAAGTATACTGGCGTATACTACAATCGTTTGAAATTATGAGGAGAAAATCAGAATAAAAACACACACACAATGTTACATTGGTTATTCATCTTGTCCATTAGCAATTTTGCCTTCCTATTGTAAAACCCGTTCAGACAGTCAATACACTCCTAAGCCGCTTCTCCACCCCGCCCCGCCCCACTCCCCACTGCAATGGATTCCTCAGATGCTAGCATGCTGGAGAATGACATGCACATTCTATTTCCCAGGCTGCCTGCACACTCTTTTGCAGCACAAGACACATCCATCCCAATCTGGTCTTGAAAGCTGAAGTGTCCTGCTATATATCTACTAGACATCTGTAAATGGAGGTGGTTGGAAGAGGATCTGTAAAAGCCTTGAATTTGTACTACCACCTATGAAGATGTTTCAATTGTTCTAGAAATCAGAGGGTAAACATTATCTTGCTAAAATTTTGCTTTGTTGCAAAGTTAGTTCAGGGTTTGGAAAAATCAAGAGATGATAAGGTATTTATAGGAATAGTGTACTTCATCACATATATGTGTTTCAAAGAGGCGAATGCTTTATTCTTTCGTTTTATGGCTAAGGAATTAGACTAAAGACATTTCTTGACTGAAGATGCCTTGCAGGGCCAGTGAAATTACTCAGGTGACAATCAGGGTGACTTGAGTGTCATTCCAGGAATAATCTGTATAATTTGTCTTTTAATGAGCAAAAAATAATAAAATTATGCAATTTGGAGGATTTATCAAGGTTCAGTATTCAATCTTCCAATTGTTAAAAAAAAAATTTAGTCCAAGAATTGTATTAGAGCTCTGCAGGTTGTATCTTTTTCTATGTCAACACAAGTCTAATTCACTGTGGAACTCTGATGTGTCTTATTTGACAGGCAGAAGTAAAATCACATCCTCCTTGAGATGAAAGTAGCTGGAAAATCTGTTCTTCCTTCTTCATTTCCACAATTTTGTGATAGCTGTAATATTCCTATTCTGTTCATTTTAAGCTGGATATACAAAACAAACTTAGTAACTGTTACAGCAGCTTGTCTTTAAAAAAAAGTGGCAACAGTGCCCCTTTGCTCAGATAAATTGACTCTTTCATTAAGATCTCCTCTTTAGCAATCGACACAAATCTCTGGTAAGCCACAAGAGAACACAATGGCAGTGGAACTAAAGACGCATGAGTTGTATATGACTGTAACAGTGCACTTATGTGATTATCACTGAAGTTTTCCAAATCTCCTTGCCCATTTTGACATCATTGTGGAGCAAACGATAATGGGGTTTCATCTACCCAACTGCCTATTTCTAGTTGAAAAGTCCTGTGATACTATTTTAGTGCGTTGAAAAAACAGGGAATTGTGCTTTTGTAATGGGTATGGCTTTAAAGTTATACTACACAAGATGGTATACGTGATCATAGCCAAAAGTCTGAGATGATGGACTTTAAGTTAAATCTGTGAGGCATCTGCAGGAGGTGTTGAAAAAATAATAATGGAAGAGTACAAGAATAAAAAAGGATCCCTTATGCTATTCTAATGCCTATAATTAGTGGTAAAATATTTGAGAGCCTTGGTTTGCTTGTCATCCAATTGCATGCGTTATCAATTTACAAAACTTCCGACCGTAGTAGAAGAAAGAGTATTCCAGGAAAGATATTCCAGCATGGGACAATCTTCAGGCTTCAGAGTTTTCCTGAAGCCCTTTTTTCAATTCCAAACTGGCAGTATTGACCCAATTAAGCAGTTTTGTCTTCAGACGGGCAACCGTTAAAAGACTCTGGTTGCAAATCAGAGTGAACGTTAATTATGCCTTTATATTATGTTTGAAAATAGTTCATTTCCAGATACCAATGCTAATACAAGCATGGTTTCCAAATTAGTGTTATGACAAAAGGGGGAAAAAATCTCCCCTACCCCCACTGCTTGCCTTACTTTTCTGGTGCAGAATGCATTTTTGTTTTGTTTTCATGCAATTTTTTAAAATAACATACTTGCAGCAAAGCTAACTACCTCAGGGTGAAAAAGGAGGATCCTGTACAGTGGAGTATTGGAGTAGCCCTGGTGCAAGCTTTTCCCATAATCACTAGTCCAGAACCTCAGAACATGTAGATCTTTGCAATTAAACTCTTGGTTTTTCTAAAGGAAAAAAAAATGGTTCTAAATTCAACACTTGTTGTCCCAAACATGCTATTCCATCAGAAAAGAGGGAAGAGAAGAAAATCAAAGCAACGGAATGATTAAAGTAAAGCCATGGTAGAATGGATCATAAGAATTAAAGATAGGAGTTGTGTATTCATTACATGCCTTGTCCTCTAAAACCATTATTAGATGAAGTCTTTGGGCAGCTTTGAGCAGTTTTGTCTTGAAAATTATATTTAAAAAAAAAATATCTTGATGCTGCTGGAGCAGTCCTGAGCCCATATAAGTGCCAGCTGGTGATAAAAGAGGAGGGTCTTTGTGTTTCCAAGGAGCATGCAGGTTCCAGCTGCAGGCAATCAACATCCCCCCCCTCACATTCCCCCAGTAGAAGGAGCTCTTCCTCACTATTCTGGCTTTTGGGCATCAGACTCAGCAAAAATATCTACATATTCCTGACTACCTTCCATGATATTGAATCCTAACAGCCCTCCTTAGCACTATTTCTCTCTTTTTGTGTGATTGGTAGGATAAACAATGCATATATAGACACAAAATGCATTATGTTTACCACAGTTAAAAACAAACAATTGAAGAAAAAAAAAGATCAAAAAATGCACAATCTTTGGAACAAAAGAATTAAAGGCAGAAATTTAAAGGAAAATACATATTTAAAGAACATAGTGAGGTATAAAAAAGTATTTCTCTTGTTTTTTTTCTTTTGTTTTCCTCCTCTTCTTGCTATAGAGTTCCTCTACTAGTAAATATTGCAATAGCCAGGCCTCATGAACTGGGGGGAGGGAGCTGTCCCACTTGCAGGGGGGGGCTCATGTCACTTCAGTAAGGGGCAAATCGGCTGTAGCCACCTCGGTATAAACTTGCCTGAAAAAGTTGATAAAAAAGAAGAAATTTAGAATTATAAAAAAAATAAAAGAAACATGCATGTAAGACCATTTCCCCATGTAACCCCTATGTGACTTTAAGAAGCTGTACAATGTCTTCTTTAAAAAATGTTTCCCTGGACTTCAACTGACCTGAAGTTTGGGTGTTTGAAAGCCTGGTGCCATATTTGTCTTCTGGATCAAGAACATTAATCCTAGATTATCTCTAGCAACTTTTCTCCATGTTTTCCTTGAATTGAATTTCGCTTTGTCCCCTGGCTTCAAAGTTAAAAACATGAATCTCCAGCAAGTTATCCTAAGATTTTTAAAAATGCAAATCAGAAGATCTGCAGGCAGATCTGCTCTATGATGATGATAACATTTGGGAATATTTAACTTTGAAAAGGAAAGTAGCCAGGTCCACGTTTTATTGCTCAGCTTGCTAACCAAATCAATGGGATTAATGAACTCCAAGTCGTACAGCACCAGTATACTCATTACCAAGGTTAAAATCAATTATTGGCTTCATTAGTTTAATTTGTAATTCTTCATTAAAACAGAAACCAGAACAACAGCTCTGGATACAAACAAAAGAATAAATTATTCCCTTTGATGTTAGAATGCCAATGTACATGACTGGAATGTGGTAATAAATCTCTGACTGTGTTTGAGACCAAGCCTGGGAATAATATTATGTTCAGATTTCACTTCCCATTTGGTGATTTGACCACAGCATTCCCTTTACCGTGAGACTGATGGTTGGCATTAACTTTCTCATATCCTTGTCTTACTTTTCTATTATTATCTTCCTATTCATCCTAGCATGGCTTAGCAATTAACAGGTATGCTGAATACACTTTTTATTATAGAACCTCTGAGGCTATTCAACCACCCATACTGTAGACAATATAAGTGATCCCCATTTAATGACCATTCATTCAGTGACTGCTCAAGCTTAAGATAGTGCTGAACAAGTAGTTAAAACTGGGCCTTACTCTTAGAGCCATTGCAGTTTCCTGGGGTCATGCGATCACAACTTGCAACCTTCCCTGCCAGCTTCTGACAAAGTCAATGGGCAAGCAGGCAGGAAGCTGCAAGTCCCAGTTAAGTGAAGTCCTTGGTTAACAATGTCAATAGCGACTGCCAGAACCACCTTTCACAAGTGGCATAACCACGTGGTTTGTTTTTTTTAAACTTATAACCATGTTGCTTAATGGCAGATTTCCCAGTCCCAATTAGCAGCGTTAAGGACTGCCTGTGCTTCTTGGTAAAAGTACAAAAGGCAAAAGTCACCAAGGAAGAGAAAAAGCCACACTTACCACAGCGCCAACTCCATAGCTAGCTGCAGGGGCAAGAGCATGGTAAGGGTCTGCTGTATACACCCTGCCGTAACTAAAAAAAAAAAGAGGGGGGGGAATAGTAAGAAAAAAAGTCACTTCAATAAAGGCTTTTCTCATCCAAAGAAATGGAAATCTATGAACTTCCTGCCTCCATCCCACCTCTAATTACTTTTCCTCCATATCTAAAGGACTTGTTTAAATCTCAAGGAACTATTGCATCGATATTCAGTTGGGCTAACCCCAGGTACTCATAATTTAATAGTTTGAAACAAAAAGGCTTCATTTTAAAGGAAGCGCATTTCACATTGTGGTGGTGGTGCTTGGGCGTGGGAAGGTTGGCCTGTCATAAATGTGTGTTGAGTTTTAGGCTGGAAAGATATGTTTTGTATAATAACATTTCACAATTTTAGATTGAAAAACCTATACGATGTATATTAAAATTGAGTCAGCTGAAACTGATCATCCCCAGGAAATAAGTGTGAATAATTCTTGCAGGAAAATAAGGAACCGATCAGGCTCTCCATTTGAAAAAGTGCTCAGACAGTATACCAAGTCCTTTTAGGTGCAACTTCAGAGGTTATCTATTAGCATTGTGGCAATAACACCAAAGAAGACACTGGAAGGTGTTTGAAGATGAAAGAGCAGTACAAGAATGAAAGTAAAATGTACCGTACTTTCATGCAAGGCTTTGTTATGTCATTCCTACTTATGAGTTCCTATCTGTCCTTAAGTTACAAGGCTTGTTATTGAAAGTGTTTTTAGTTGCTTATTCAGTGTACGTAGCCTTTTCACAGATAGAAAAAGGATTTCATTCTCTCTTATCATTACCTTAATGACCAAAACACCAAAAGGCAAGACAAGGAACAATGAAAGAAAACTAACCAAGGACAGAAGCAACCTAGAATTGAGAAGAAATTTTGTAACAACGAGAGCAATCAACCAATGGAACAGCTAAGCTTGCCTTCAGAAATTGTGGGAGCTTCATCACTGGAAGCTTTCAGAAGAGACTGGACGGCCATCTGTCAGAAATGGTCTAGCTTCAGCAGGGGGTTAGACTAAAAGACCTCCAAAGTCCCTTTCAACTTTATTATTCTATGTTCTAATGATTGTGATTATAGAGAACAATTATGCTAAGCTATACAATAACTTCCAGAGACAATTGCATGTACAAGTCAATGTTGTCTTATTTGTGTGTCCATAGATTATTGCCAAAATATGGCGCATAGTTTAATTAATCTTCAATGAATTCATTTCTCACAATTTTTAGCCATTTTCCCTAGGCAGGGCACTAGAGGGGGAAAAACCCGATTGGGGGTTATTGGTTGTGCTTGAAAACAGCACAAATTTATTTTAAAATGCCATCAGGATTATATATGGCTATCCTAAAGGAAATCTACTGTTTTGTCTACAGACAAAAACAAGGTTGAATGCTGATCCTGATGCATGATTGCTATCTCTTTTGGAAACACATAAACCTTAGGCATATACAGTAACAACCGTTTTTACTCAATGTTTCCTAGCCATAAACCTGGAGGTCATGCTTTTGGCATTTGCAGCTAGGACACATACTGAGGAATATGAGGAAATGTACTGTACTTTTAAAACGGCGTACTCTCCAGAGTCATGAAAACCACGCCTTTCCTTACATACCCATCACTGTAAGCTGCTGCAGCAGCTGCAGCAGCAGTGGCTGCTGTTGCAGTAGCAGGCTGCGCATATCTGTAGGCTGCATATCCACCCTGCAGGGGGGGAAAAAGAACTGACGTTATAGATATCTTTCTCCTTAAACAAAGTGGAATGATCTACACAACACAGGTACAGAGGAAATGTTTCAAACTGCATCAACTCCCATGTCACATTTAATTATGAAAGCATTCCCTGATCCTCATATATTTTGCTATCTCCCCAATGAAATCAAATGGGAAAAGCCTGTACTATCGTAGTAGGTCAATTTATGAACAAGAGTATCAAAAATAAAGATGCTAATACATCTCTTTAGTCCAGCCTTTTTATAATCAATGTAAAAATCTACTGGAGGAAAATATTTGTTACCCACCAGAGTTGCCCGTAATAAATCTTTTAAGGGGTTTCCAGGGCTATAAATTCAAATCAGACACCCGCACAAGCTAATGTTTAAGAAATGAATTCTATCTATGGAAGACACATTAAAATGAACTCTCCAAAACAAGTTCTTTATGTCTCCAATAATCTAAGTACCATCTTCCTTCCTGTATCTTCTGTCCTGCAGTCTCTTTGTTGCCAATTCCTTCACTTAATTTAGAATTTAATGGCTTTAAATTCACTGCTACATCATGATCTTTTTTTTCTTGCCAAAATTTCTGTAATAGCTGTTGTCTGATTTTGTACATCAGATTGTAATGCTTAACCTTTAAGAGTATTCATTTAGCTACATATGGCCTTCCTTTTATTTTTGTCCTATGCCTGGGACATCATAATCCTGTCACAGTAAAAGTCAATCCTCTTTCTTTCTTACATTTCCTACAACAACGGAAGCTGCCTGATGCTCCTTCCAGTTTTAATTATTTCCTAGCTATCATTTATTTTTTAAATAGGAAGCTAGTGTGGTACAAAGTAACAGGATCTGTCTTTTTAAGAATACATCTGGCCTTAAAAGAAATTCTGGGATTAAAAGGAATTAGCTAAGAAGCCAGGAATGATGGGTGCCTACAGAAGGATGTTTCTTCTGATAAACATAAATGTGCATATATGTATGAGTTGTAAACTTTCTTTCTTATTTACTTGGCTCATGTTTACCTTGGCAGCCATTTAGCAAATGGGCAAGCTTTCAAAACAGTCATTTTGTGAGAATATTCATGACAAGTTCTCAAAATTACAAATGTGCCCGTTTTGTCAGTCTGGCAAAGAACTAACTTTAGTGGGTCTGCCTTAAACATATTTTGTTTAAAGAAGGGGCTGTGTTCAGCTATTCATATTGCTTATTTTAGCTATTTTATCATTAATATATGAAAATTTGTTTCCTTTTAATTTGTAGTTCAGCTGGATGCTGTAAGAATGAATTTATGAAACAATCTTGTTTTGGTGCTATATCTATTACACTGTTGCTTTAAGAATTAACCAGTGCAATCTTTATGAAAAGAAAGCAGATACCCGAACATTTCACTGAAATTTCAGGGCAGAAATACCGTATTTAAGATAACCAATGCAACAATAACAAGCTTCAAACTGTAAAAATCCAGTGCTTAGAAATCTCATCTCATTTAACATATAAGAGGCCTTCAAAGACTAAAAGTCATGGCAGCAAATAATTATAGTCTTGAAATTATATCAGTTAACAATTAAGTTTAAAGAACAGTGTTAAACTTTAGAAGACTGGTTGTTTTGACAATTAGCAAAAAGTACAAAACCTGTAAAATTGAATAAAATTCCTCTGAAACTCAAAAAACAAAAACCCAACCCCCTCATATTCAATTCAGCAAGCCAATCTAAATTGGGTCATTGCAATATACCGTTTTTTATTATTTCAGGCCCACATGGAATTATCAAGCACAGGAATCAGCCTCAAGGGTATCCAATCCAGAGAAGTAATTTTTTCCTTCCTTAATAGTTATATCAACCATTAATAGTTGTTGTATCAAGTAATTGTAATTACTATTCCAAGTGCCTGCTTTAATTAATTTTACTGAGTTCTGAGTGTAGAAGAGGAAGAATTGGGAATGAAAATCCATATGTGTTTATAGTATGAAACAAGATTTTTCATGAATGTAAACTAAGTATGAACAAAGTGTTATCTTCTTTCTATTCAGCTATTACAGGGAATACTTTTTTATACAGTAATATTGTTAAACATTACTAATACAAACCAAAAAATAAATTAAAAAACAATAAATGCAGAAAGAAAATTAGTTAAAAAAATAAGAATATATACTAACCGGGAATCTACAGCAATTAGGCTCCTCTTTTCCAAAAAGAATAGCGATCTTAAAATGTCTGTTCTTTATAGAGATTTTTTGGAAAAAGGGCAATGGTAACTTATAAGGATCTGAAATTAACCACCACTTTAAATCTCCTCCTGCCACAAAATGAACAACTGTTCTAAGTGCTTCTCATGACAGTCTCTATTCTGATTTTGTTTAGCTCTTTATTAATTTCATTCTATTGAGTGTTAGTAGCTGAAGAAGAATTGTATTCCAAGGAGCTTTGATAAAACAAAGCTTCAGACATACTGGCATCCCTGTTCTTGATTTTTTTAAAAATCCAGATTGTAGAACTTTCAACACATCTGATATTCAGGCATGCTCAGATGCATTCATCTTGGTCTTTGGCAACACTGATTGCTGAGCAGCTTGTCTCATAATGTGCCTGGTGTGCTCTATTCCCAACATAATTTTTTAAATTTGACATTTGAGATAATCAGCTGAGTTCAGCCCAACTGTGAATATGAGGACAAGATGCAGTTTGAAACTAAAGATTTTCCCCCCCAATTTAAATCATTTTAACTTGCATTTCTTACAAAGAAAAAAAAGGACTGGAATTAGGGTGGGAAATGGTATAACATTTATTAATTAAATGAAAATAAAACTAAGCATGCTGACATTTGGAACTAAAAAACAACCAGCAAAAGTCACCACGTTCAGACTCATATTGGCTAGTTCTATCTATCCCAGCATTCTCTTGGGACAGCAGTTTTGCCCTAGGCTCTACCACAAGCTCAGTGAAGTACACAGCCTCAATTACTAGAGCGTGCAGCCACAACGACCTGCTATTACATAAACAGTCAGTCACCACTGGAGTTAACATTCCAAATCTTAAACAATTCCCATGTACCCCAAAATAAAAAAGAACCTTCCCACCCTAGCCCTGTCCCACACCACGAATGTTAATAATTATAACAAGCAGTAACCCATCTGTTATATCAGAGAAGGGAACAGAGACTCCACTGAGTGATTTCGAGCAAGATGTTAACATTTCTCAGCTGACTGCACAATAAACAACCAAAAAGAAAAAGAAAAATTCATTGGAAAAATGAAGCTAAAAATAGCTGATGTGTATTTTGGGGTAAGCAGGCATTGATACAGATGTGAAATTATTTAGAAAAATGGATGCTGTATATAAATGAATGATCGTATCTATGTGATGAAGTTTTGAGTGTTTTTTGGATCTGTATGCACAAGACATTTAACTGGGTCAAAGAGGAACTGTAGAAATATCTTAACTAACTGTGGAAATGAATTCCAGAGTTAGTTAAGATAGGTTTAAGCCTGAAGCTAAACTAATTGCAAACAATCAAGGCAGCTGGATCACCTATTCCTTTTTCTATGCATCCCACTTTATCTTTTTGCTGTTTGATCCCCACAACCACACAGGGATGCAAAGGGAGCAGAAATAGACTGGAATAGAGTAAGTTCCTATCTTATTCCTTTCCCACCCCTCTCTGTGTGTATGTGAGAGAAAGACAGGAGCATGTAATATGAAGTGGTTAAGGAAACATAAAATGACCATTCCCACTCATCAGCAATTATGCGTTCCTTGCACATGGGATTAGTCAACCAAAGGGAGTAGCTGACATCAGCATGATGTCATCTGAACATGTTCATTAGATCTATATTACATAAAATCAAGAAATAGAATCAAGACACATTCCTGACAAATGAACATGGACATTTAATTATATCATAGACGCCTGCTTGAAAAATTAGCAGGTCAACTTCAGCTAGGATAGGAAAAAGCATAATGTGTACACATTTTTCCCCTAATTTACAAGAATTTTAGATGTACATGAAACAGATATATAAATTCTGGCATAAGCTTACTCCAGAAAAGATTTTTGAAATTTTGAGATTTGAAATTTGAGGAACTCCTAATTTGCCCTGTCAATTTATTTAAAATTCCATGGAATAAGTCCAAGCTACTTATAATATCCACAGTTCCTGCCACTTTTGCAGAAGTGACTTGCCTACTAACTCACTTTTTCCCCCCTGCCTTCCATCTGTTTTATATTTCTCTGCACCCAATCAAATATTATTTAAGTCACTACAGAATATTCTTAAGAGTTTAGCAAGTTTCTGTTAATCAGTAAAAGACACAGACCAGGACCAGTTGTTTCATATGTATCTGTATCTGGACAATGAAAGCATATGTTTTAAATCATATCATCTTTGTGATAGGCGTCCCAAATTTTTAATTATTTAGACTGAGTTTTTCATTTTTCACCTTGAGTGGAATACCTTCTCAAGAAGGCATCATTAGGCATGTGATGACAGATTCTTTTGTCCTATAGGTAAGGCAAACCTGAGGCTCTGTTGCAAATAGAAAGGAGGAAGAGGTTGTGATAACATGACAGTGATCAGGTTATCAGAAATAGCCAGATAAAGGGAAGAGCCCTTCACTGCACAGCTGTCTATTTCAATGTGGGGCAATAAATTAGAACAAGGACTGTCCAAGTGCTGCTTTAGTCAGGGGGAAGATGGAGATTAGTTTCATTCATTTTTTTCTGGAATTTATTTAAACTTGATAGGTTTCAAGTGCTGCTATAAGCATCTTTTATTAATCTTTCCCCCATCATATGTAGACTTGAAGAGATCTACAATATACAACAGGTTTCCTATTTGTATTCTCAGCACAATGTTAGACCAGTATTGAAATGAAATCTACTGCTCTTCACGGGCAAGTCAATGGAAATAGCAGGTATCAAGGTAAACTATAAACAAAAACACACCAAAGCACATCTGAGTTTATATATTCCAATAGGTTGATATTCAGTTGCATAGCTTGCCCCAGTCTAAGACAAAATGAGATATTGTCAAGGTTCTCTCTCTGTGCCTGGATGCTCTTAGTCTGGATGGAGAGGAAGAAGAAGATGGCTGTGAATTCAGGAACCCTCCATTTCCAGGGAATGTCCATGTTTAGCGCCAGATAAAATTGCATTTCCCCAAGAAGAATTAGTGAATATATATTAAGGATCCTCCTGAAATCATAGTTTTTGCTTAAGGAGCATATGGCAGCCATGGCATTGAGGGACTTTGCAGATTTATCTAGTATGCCAATTTCATCCTTTTCTGTGTTGAAAAGTCTTTCTCTTGGTCATCTCTAATCTGAACTATTGCAATGAGTTCTACATGGAGCTGCTTTTGAAGATTATTTGAAACAAAAGTTTAACCAGAAGGTGGTATATAAATTGTTTTGCCTATATGACAGCTCTATTTCATCAACTGCAGTGGTTATCAGTTGACATCTAGATACAATTCGAGGTATTGGTTATCACACATAAAACTCTTGATTCAGGGCCTGGACAGCTAAGGAATTGTCCTTTTCCTCTGATTACCTCCTCTGATCTCACAATACAGCAGGAAACAAGGGGAGTTGAAAATTTATTCATAGGACATTGCTTGAAGTTTCTCTTTTTGCTCTCAAATAATGAATAAGGTTTCTTTCCAAGATGCAAGTTGGACAAAATGTGCTTGCTTTTCATACATGAAGTCACGACTTTGCCAGAACATTTGCTCCTGTGTGACAAATATATAATGCTGGAATGGATGAATTTCTACTTCAATTTAATATTTGCAGGTGCTGATTCATAAACTCATTTCTGCATCAATATATGCATGTTAAAAAACTATTATAAATCCTCATATTTTGAAAGCTTTTCCCTCAAAGTACTGAATGAACATTAAATAAATACTTGTAACACCATAAGATATATACTCAGGAATTTTTAAGCAGACTATCTAATTTGAGGGTTTGGGACAGTTAAAATGTTGGGGGAAAAAAAAAAAAGAGGATCCCATCTATTCTAATAATAGACATAGATTGGAAGCTCTAAAACATGAAAAAGTAAAACCTTTCAGAATATACTGAAGAATATATTTTTATATCTATAAATAACAGCAAGAATTCCTCTTATTGTAGCGACTAGAAAATTACCCTGTAGTCATAATAATTGCTACTGATCATGTTTCTGATCTGTCAGCATATATCCAGGGAAGACTAGGTCACACAGAAAATGTTCTGAGAGAACTAGCTTAAGCCATATTCAGATGCAAGATTTAAACTCTCCCAGGGGACTAAATTTAAGAGTCTC
>JANHFT010000738.1:29282-44783 GCA_032467955.1 Pseudoxenodon macrops | reverse complement strand
AGGTGCTATCACGCAGCACTGAAAAAGGAGGATTAAGAAGCCTTTTCTGAGTCTGCAAAGGTAAGTAGAATCGCGGGGGGGGAGGGGAATGGGGAGAAAACAACCTTTATGCTGTACAAGAAGAGTGTTGTTGTTGTTGTTTTAAAAATTAAATGCTTTCAAAAAGAGAAATACAACTTTAGAAACCTCAACTTAACAGTTATTAACCTGGAATGGCTTTAATTAACCCTCTAAACAAATGAAGCAACGGGTTCCAAGTAGAACAAGCAAGGTCATTGGGAGTGGTTCATCCAGTGCTGGGGTCCACCTAGATCAAAAACACACCAAAGGTTGTGTACTCATCTGCATCTTGCAGCCTTGTGTGATCACTTCTGATATCCATACATCACCTATTTTGTTTGGGTTTTTTGTTTTTTGTTTTTTTTACATTAGACATGCAATAGGTTTTGGGCGATCACACAAGCATGCAAATTATGATAATTTAGCATCTAAAAGTACTGATTTATCTCCTCAGAGTAAAAAAACCCTGAATCATTCAATTCTGATCAAAGGAAGCAAAAATAAATGTAATAAAAATACCCACAATGCATTGCTTTCGCAAGCAGAGATCATGAGCTAAAAGGGTTAGGTAACTGATCCAAGGCTGCAGAACTGGAAAAATAAGAAATGGGGTGGTGGTGGTGGTGTCCCTGGGTAGATAGCAATGATACATTCTGCGGAATGTACCTAGTTCCTTCATTTCGAATCTAACAGCTACTAAACAGTTTGTTCTAGCACATCCAGAAAGAACTGAACTGTGAAATTACTACAACTTATTAGAACATTTCATAGAGTAATGTGCTTTTGTGTTGATAGGGCAAAAGATCAGGGAAAGATAAGAAAGGAAAAGAAGAGTTTGCCACAGCCCTGGTTATGAATGCATGCTTTGCACAGCTTTCTGTAACTTTAATCATTTGATAGATGAATGCTAAATCACTCATATTAAAAAGCATTAGTTCCCCATATATGAGAGCCTTGTGTATATGTATCTGGCTTACCAGTTAATGCTATCACAGGCTAGGAGACAATATTACTTGTAATTTTTTTCCATATGCCAACTGGAGTGAAAAATGATGCCAAGCTTCTCTCACACTGATCAGAACACACCCACCTATAGGAAGTTACAAACAACAAGGCTAGGATAGCTTGGCTATAAATTTGCTTTATAATCATCAGATTTCTACAGTGATGCAAACTTAAGTTATTAAACTAATCGTGCAGCATTGCACCCCACTTCAATTTTAAACTACAAAAACATAGCTCATCAGCATAAATATACTTGATGAAAATTTACTGTAGGAAAGTGATGTCGATTCAGCAGGGAGACTATGCCCTTTATAATATGGATATATAATATTGATTACAGTAGAGAGGCAAAAATGGGTATCTTTTTTATTGGGGCGCTTTGAGTTTATAAATCCTGTATTGTAAAATCAGTAAATTTGTAAGATGAATTTCAGGTTTTTCTGCTTACAAAAGCTTACAAAAACCTTTCTTGCTGTTAATCACATGGAGAAGATATAAAATATTTACTTGTATTGAGCTGCCTTGCAAAGAATCTTCCCCTTTATCATATACCAAGTTTAATAATCGTACCGAGTACGAGTCACCAAACCAAACTGGTACTAGACTATGAGGAATTCCATTCCCTCCTCCTCATCTTTTAATTTTATTTTGATTGGGACTTCCCTCAATAATAATTTTATTACAAATATTATAATTAATATTATTATAAACATTATAAATTCTATTATACTTTTATCTGGATTTGATTTTCTATTTTTATTGTTTTAGATATATTTATATATTACAATTTTAATGTTTTATACTATAAGCCTGTGATGGCTAACCTTTTTCTTCTTGCGTGCCAAAAATGGCAGCGTGCACGCGTGTGCCGGCACATACACACACCCTGAAGCCTCCTGAAGCCTCCAGAGGACGAAAAACGCCCCTACGGGCAAACCGGAAGTCCATTTCTCAACTTCCGGTTTGTCCATTGGGCTGTTTTTCATCCTCTGGAGTCTTCCCTGAAAACTCCTGAAGTCTCCAGAGGATGAAAAACGGCCAAAAATCAAGACCAAAAATCAGCTGTCCAGTGTTGGAGCTGACAGGGCAACGCCTTGCGTGCCCTCAGAAATGGCTCCACGTGCCACCTGTAGCACGCGTGCCATAAGTTCGCCATCACTGCTATAAGCCATACAGTCATTTTCTTATAAGATAGGCAACAAAGAAATTTGATAAAGAAAATAAAAAATATTAATAAATTAATATCCTGAAAACAGTCAAAAAGGATAAAGGGTTATCCTGAAGATTATTTTTGAGAGGAGATTATTAAACTGTCTTCAACTGCAATATTGAATTTAAATCCCATTGGGATTTTTAAAAAATGCACAAATCCAGTAAAATAGTTTTCTTTGCTAGGAATACTTTAGCTGTTACCATTAGGCATAATTACAACTAACAATTTTAGTTGGAGGTTTATAACTTACTATATCTGGGTACGGACAATTAGGTATTAAATGGTACCTCATGAATGCTATGATTCATGGAAACTATCCCAGCATTTCTATCTATACAAATCATGGAGGATGCTGAATGCAGATACATGTTACTTAATATGGTTTTACATAAACCATGGAAGAAGTGGAAATACAGAAAATAACTATCCAGTAACTGCAGTGTTTGCAGTCTGAAATGCTAGGCTGTTTGGTTACTAAGATTTTATAACAGACCTAGCATAATCTGGAGCATTTCAGCAAATAATCCCCCCAATTAATGTATAAATCTAATTAAAAGAGAAGAGATCAGTATCCAACTGTCTCTTGGTAATTTCCTTTCGGCTTAGATTTGTTCCAAGAAAGATTGGAACCTAGTCTTTCATCTTTAATGCAAACGAAATCTTAGAACTAAAGCTGGCAACTGAGCTACTGGAATGTTGTCAGTCTTGAAAACGTACTTAAAATAGTAAAACAACCAATGTCTTGAAATGATAAGAGCAGCTTACTGCTAAGCTGTCATGTTACTGAAACTATTAAAATCTAAGGAAGCAATATGTTGCTTATCCTGGTTTGGGTTTTTAATTCTAGTTTAAACAAAAACTACTCTTTGTTACATGTCTGCTCAATCTTTGTTTAACCCTTCTCAAAACATCTCTAATCAAGAAAGCAAATCCATTGTGGGTAACTATTCTGTTCTGTTCTGACCAATTTACAATGTATAATGAAGCTAACAAACAATGCTTGTCAGTCTGGGTAATTCAATGAAATTGGACTTCAGAGAACAAGAAGTAGCCTCACTCCACATACTCTCCACCTTTTAGGAAACTCTTTTTATAAGATTATTTTTTCATTTCCCCCCCAGATTATTTTGTGCTGCCAAAATATTATTACAAGCTAGAATTGGCATGGTATTTTTAACCCCCCCCCCCCCCACTGCTGGGTTGCCAATTTAATGAAACTTTATTTTTGGTCATAAATGTAAAGTTTTAGATTGCCTTTCCCAAGTATGACGGAGTGCAGAGCGTTATAGTGTTGGCACCTCCTGTCCCTATTTTCAATCCATTGAATGTCCTATTGTGAAGATCACTGCTGGATGGTTTTCCATCCTTACCCTGGGTAAGCTGGGATGGCTGTTGGAGGTACTGCTCGTACTGCACCGTACACTGTCCTTCCTCGTCCTCTCAGATGGGCTCCCCTAAATGCTGCCGCTGTGGTGGCTGCAGTTGGGTAAGGGAAGCTGGGTACTGTGAAGACAGACAGACAAGGAAAAATATGAGAAGAATCAGTTCCTCTGTCCAGTCATTTACAATCATATTTAACTAGGCTTATGCCCAACTCCAGAGAGGTGGAATGTTCTGCAGCTGTCCTGCGAAGGATCATGCTTAGAGCTCGGAAACCCTCCCATATCTCTTGCCGTGACATGATCCTGAAGGAAAGGTAGGGTTGCAGAGAGGCCTGGCATGCAAGGGATTAATGTTGGGTCATGCCTTCTTCGTCCCAAACTGCAAACTGTTTCCCCTTGTCCTCCACCCCCTTTTGATAAAGCCATGCAGTCTGGTTAGAAAGTCTGAGAAGCACATGGAGTTACTACAGGCAGGTAATAACTCTTCCATTTACTTGGAATGGGGATGCTTAAAATGCTTTTTTCACAATAAGCTTAAAACTTGTGAATTAGGAACATGTGTGTGTATGTGTATTTCTCCTTCCAACTCAGTCTTTTCCATCACATGTTGCTTAAATATAAAACGATCGAGACATCCTAATGAAGACAGCCATAATTAATGATGAGGTTTACCAAGAGCCTACCTTCTGGCAAAGGCGACCATTAAGTGGTTCCATCTATATTGGGCCCTGTTTTATTACACATCATGCTGGAGTAGACTGGCCCAGGGCAAAATGATATTGAAACCTCAGAAGGTGGCTGGGAACACAATGTAATAAAGGGATACTTAGGTGGCACCAGTCAGTCACAAGGCAAAACGAACCCAATGTGCTTCTAGGAGAATGCCACAAGCGGGCTTGAAGTGGACTCGCAGTTTAGTAGCATGAATAACATGTACTTTGGAGTGGGGCCTGTTAACAATGCTAAAGCCAAGACAATTGGTCCTTCCACTTCCATTCCCTCCCATACAAATTTATAACAGCCTGACCGCCCTGAGAAATCCTAGCCATAAACAAGCTTGTAAAATGCATTGCAGGAAGGGATGAATCACTCCCACTGCCCAAAGAAGTAGCATTTCTTTCTGCCAAGGCCCATCCTTTCAAGTACATATTATTCAAACTGGAAAGAAGAGGGCGAACAGATCACTGTTTACTCAAGCACAGGAACAATACAGGGGCCAATAGGGGCTACTTACTGATTAAAGGAATGTAAGTGTTAATACCCCCCCTTCCTGACAGGGGCACTGCAGCGTCATTGCCCAGCGAGACATCTGCTTGAAAACTGGATGCTAATTTAATTTTAAAAAGAATAAAAAAATGTAAAAAGGTTATAAAGAAACAGCAGATTGAGAACATAAACAATCACCAGTGTAGTCAAATCGCAGAAATAGAAAAATCAGTATTAATTCCTACCTGCATATAATTCAGGTCCATATACAGCTCCAACTACAGGACTCAATTTCCAACCTGCAAAAAATAAAGACAGATGTGAGCAACTAGACCTTCCGTCAGTGAGGTATCAAACAAACAAGTATATCAGTACAGATATAGTCTATCTTCTAATAACTATGTTCTATCTTCTAGTAATTATTACCTCACTTCCATACAGATTGTTCCTAGGCATAAAAACAGGCTACATTTTCCAGATTTCTTGGCTTCTGGACATAAATGGAGGAAAAGATACAAATCACTAATGCTTTCTGGCAAATCCTTCCCATAGTCTGAAAATGAAGCTCACACTGCATTGTGTTTTGCTTATTTTTATTTTTAAAGGCTGTGGTTGTGGTGAAAGATCAAATGAAAAATTTGAAGCCACATAGGAATGACTGTTATTTATAAAATTAAAACTTCAGATCTTTGAACTGATCTCTGAACACCAATTAAGGAAAGGTTCTACAATGCTAAGGATGCTGGGGAGCATTTGAAGGGAATGAGAGGAATGCCTGCCTTAGAAGTCATCATTTATCATTACACCAACCCAAATGGGAAAGGACCAAGGAACATATTATAAACTTAAAGGGGTGCGATTCTTAGGATTTACCCAGATTATATAGATTTTTCTTTTGACAGGGGTGTCAGAATTTCATTTTAATATGTGCCACTGTGTACACAGAAAAATAACGATAAAGGTTATCTTACCATGTTTCCCCAAAAATAAGACAGGGTCTTATTTTCTTTTGACCCCCGAAATAAGCGCTTGGGCTTATTTTCGGGGAGGTGTTATTATTTTTGAGGTGCAGGAGGCGGTGAGTATGGTCATCTTATGACTACTGTTGTTTTGGGCAGGTCTTATTTTCGGAGGACAGCTTATTTTTAGCACATGCACTCAAAAGCCTGATTTGGTGTTATTATCCAGGGAGGTCTTATTTTCAGGGAAACAGGGTATCTTATTTGACCTTGATAATGCAAATGCATATGCTAATCAAAAGACACTTCCCATTACTTTATCTATCAAGACAATGAAACCTATAAAAAACAGTAGCTAATCAAGTTGAGACTCAACAAAGAGTCTTCTGCAAAGTGAATAGAATTAAAAATAAAAGTGAAGTGATTTGAACTTCAATGGAAGCAAAATGAATAGTAGAAAGAATATTTTAAAGACTTATATGCGTATGATAATAGCACTGAAATGAATGCTATATTATTGCCAAAAATAATGAAAAGAAAATTATAAATAGTAGGATACTGTTTAAAAATGGTAAAAGGGCAAGTGTGAAAATAGACAAATGTTAAAATGTGGGTGTGGCTTATTTATGAAGTGGCAGTGTAAGTTGTTTTAATTGGTGGCATTGGTGAAGATCATATCAGTGCCTGACAATTAAACCAATGTGATTATTGTTCCCCTATACAAATGAAAAGATAAGAAGACTGAATAACACACACACACAAAATTAGTTTGTTAAGTGTGCCTTGGAATGGAAAACTGCTTAACAGAATTCTCACTGAAAGGGAACTAGAGCTGACAAGGAACAAAATTAGTAGTGTGACTTTATGCTGGGCAGGTAGTGTGTGCACTAAATTTTTGTTCTTCAAAAGGTCATTTAGAAATGTATGAATGTGAAAAAAATATTATATATTTAGTGATTTAGAGAAAGCATATGACAAAGTGAATAGACTTAAATAATGGAAGTGTTTGTGTCATGAATTAGAAAATTGGTTGATTAATGCAGTAAGAATGCTACACAATGAAAGACTAGCATGCCTGAAAATAAATGAATTGCTTAGCAAACGGTTCATCATCAAATAGTGTGTAACCATCTCCTTGGTTGTTTAATGTTTTCATGGATAACATACACTTATGATGTTGGACTGGGGATATAAATGTGTGCAGTATATAGATAATGCCATGTTGTCAAGAACTGAAACGATTTGCAATAAATGTTAGATCAAATGTATGAGGCAGAGAAGTGTATAGATTTGAAATTTCTGAATAATGAACAAAGGAGCTCTGTTTAACGAGGAAAATGAATGAGTAATTACAAAAAAGATAGCACGTAGAGGAATGAATGCTCCTTAGGAGAATGTTTTTTAAAGATGTGGAAATGGTTGGAGAAATTTTAAGATGTACAAATGCTGACAGACAGATGGTAGAAAGCACATGGTCTGCTGAAAGGAATGAAATTTGTAAAAGTAAATGAAAATGGCTGTGTGTGGGAGTAATCTTCTGCACATTTGTTATGTAGAAATGAGGTTGAGTATATGAGGAGAAACAAATTAAATTGAATACGTCGTGAAAGGGTTACTTAGAAAATATGTGCAATAAACTCTAGTGAAGCAGTCAGTCAAGAATGAACAAGTAATGAATTAATGTGGAATGAGTACAAAAGTGAGCAGATAGTGCAAAAAGAAAAAAGAGAAAACTCTGAGGTAATTTGACCTTACAGAGAGAATGTCAATTCACAAAGCATCCCTTGCCTGCTCTCGAATAAGGACTGAATCATAAAACAAATATATGAAAGAAGAATTAATTTGTTGAGAGGAAGTGGACACTGAAGAAAGTCATGGTTGGAAGTTGTTCAAAAGAACGTCCAAATATGTAAAGGTGAGAAATGAAAGAAACAGAGGCATTACATGAGTTGGTGAATGGACATGATGGAAGCAAGAATAGTTTGAAAATGTAGAAAGATATGGAGGGATACTATGAATAGTGTTTGTATAATGTAGATTTAATTAATTTCCTTTTACAATTATCTTCCAGCATGGATTTATTTTGCCTTTCTTCTTTTTATGTATTTTATATGATGTTGCTACCCTAAAGGAGAATAGCATGATAGGTGTGCCTACATATAAGCAAAAGCAAATTATGCAGATACAGGTAGTCCTCAGTAGTCCTTGTGACCAATTGTTTAACGATTGTCAAAGTTACGGTAACTTAGAAAGAATGCTTTATGTTCCACCACTTAAAGCTCAGATATTCAGGATCCCAACTTTCTCTCTCCAGCCCAATGAATGAGTCCCTGTCCGCACACTCCTTTGATCCATCCACTTAACCATCAAAACTGAGAGAGCTGGGATTGCAGTCATTGATCAAAGTAGTGATATGGGCATCTCACTTAATGGCACTTTATTCAACAACTGAGATCCCATCACAATAGTCAAGTACTATTGTGTAAGTCAAGGACTACCTGTAGATTTCTTTTTAAATCACAAGTTGACTATTCTTTTTCCTATGATTCATGGGGTAGGAGGCAGCCTCCCTAAAAATGCAAGACAAATGTAAATGAATATAAATGCATCCTTTGTCTATCTCTGTTAATCACTTCCAATTTTAAACGCGCCCAAAAAAAAACCTCTATCACTTGTGCATATCAATTAGAGCACAGTCACTATATATCAATAATAGTGGAGATATCACTTCTCACCAATTCATTAGTAAGTTACAAAACCGAATATTTAAAGTGATTTCCTAAAGCCAAAGTATTTCATCCATATTTGTGGGCTCAAATAAGCACCCTCTTTCTCAAGATATTTCCAAGAACTCTTGTCTACCTCTTGACAATCTGTTAGGTATTTCAGTTATCTATACCTATAAAGAAACAAGTTTCTCAAATTATTCTGAAATACCAAAGAGAAAATTTAATTCTTATGCCTAAAAGGGCTCCTCCATTCTTTGTCTTACCGTTTGCATATGGTGTGACCATCTTCTTATTAGTCATTACTCGTGCAGTGGCATTATTAACCTAAAAATTAAAAGGGGAAGGGGAAGAGAGGGAAGGAAGCACAACACTTTAGAGAAAATGATAAAAACCTAAATGTTTTTTTTAAATCAGCACAATGAAATGTACTTTTATAGGTTGTCTTTATATATTATAATTATAAACATATCTATTTTTTAAAAATTTAATTATGCATCAAAGAAAAGGCTAAAAAGAGCAGATTTTCTCAGGCATCCTTGCCAGCTTTGACTTCATGCTCACTGGTTCAGGGGCAAAAACTCTTCCATTGCTATTTTTTTGTGTCCAGTTTGACTGGCATGGACCAGAAACAAAAATAACCTTGTCTGATCCATTAGTAGCCTTTCACTGAACTGCAGTGGTCTACTAATATTACAAAAAAACAACAACACCCTGTTGCAATTTGGGCAGATGAACTATTCCCAGGTGTCTGGGATTAAGCTGTTTTTCTTCTAAGGGAGTTTGCATTCCAGAGCAGCACTTGCACTTTTGCTTGGCCTGTATCTCAATTTTGGAGTACTGTATCTTGAGAGGCCATCAACCCCAATCTTCCCTAGTTGCTGCCTTGTCAGGAGAAAAATGAACACTATTAGAAATGTATGAAGTGTCTCCTGGTTGTTTTTTTTCCTTTTAGTCTCCTTCACTGTCCCTACTGAGCTATTCATTGCTCAAGGTTTCTAAGCACTGCAGCAAATGAATGTTGCAGCACAAATGATGCTAGTAAAACACTGGTGGGCTGGATAAAGCCAAACAATGGCAGCCCTGTGTCAAACATAGGCACAGCGTCTTGCAGAGAGTGAAGGTAGAGGTAGAGTCAGTAACTTTTCAAACTCCTAGTCCCAATGGAAGAAAAAGCCTCATGCGAACTTCAAGATCAAGAAAAGGATGCTTCAAAGGCCCTCTGAACTTTAAAACAAAAGTGAGCTTTGGGCAGGGGAAAAGGGAGCCTGGAATCTCATCGTTCTATTTTTAGCCCTCCTGACACCCTCCTCCCCCTCCCATATAAACATTACACATTAAAAAAAAAGAATGGGAAACAACAACAATGAGACTGAAAGCATGCTGTTAAAACACACATAAAAAAGAAAACAACAACAACAATTGATTAATGGGGATAGGAAGAGAGGTCTCACAGACAATCATTAAGATGGAGCAAGTGCCTGAAAATCAACTGCTACAGCAGAATGCAATACAAGCACTTAAAGGAAAAATGGGCAAAACCAATCAGAAACCACCAATCAGCAAAGACCAACAGCTGTATTTAATTAAGTAAAGGAAAATGGCAAGTGAGGAGAGGAGAACAATCAGAGGTCCAAAGAGAGGGAGTGCAGAAAAGAAGTGGCGGAGGGAGGAGATGGATAGGCAAAAATGAAAAAGTGTATGGGTGCATTAATAAAACCAGCCAAAACTGGAGTTCGGTAACTCTGAGTAAGATGTGCAAGGAAAATTACTGGAAAGTCAGTAATCAAACAGCTCAGACTTAAACAAAATGGTATGTACATCCAAAATCCAGGTGGCATTACTCAACAGCATTGAAAATAAAAGGGTGGGAGAGAAGGAAAAGGAACAAGAGGGGGGGGAGAGGGACAACAAGTCAAATCACATTTTGTAGTGTTAATGTGAAATGGCGGATGGATTTTTTTTTCTTTCTTAATTTTTTTTGTTTTGCATAAAAGAAAAGAAAAGAAGTAAGCTTCTCCTCTAGCACTTTGATTTCACTTACCGCCAACTCGTACCATCGCCAGCATTGTGTATAGTTACCATGGAAAGAGTGAGTCAAGTGAAGGGCCCTAAACACTAAACCATTAAAAAGGGAAATAAAATAAAACAAAAAACAAAAAACAAAAACAAAACAAAACAAAAAAGCAAAATATGCAGACATCTTACTCAAAACGGCGGCTTTAATTTTTTCCTTATATTTAGTAATTTTTTTCCTTTAAAAAGAAAGAACAAAAAGGGGCCAGTTAGCCTTCTATATGAGGGAACAGCAAATTCATCACTAAGAAGTTACCTCTCATCTAGGTAACACAAGCATCTTGTGCTTATCACAGTCTACACTCATTGTAAATAATTATGGAATGCATATTTCTTAATTTGAAATACATTTACATAGATATTTCAATGGCTCAAGTTCTTCCTGATTTCTCCATCCACCCCTTCCCAATACATTAGTTTCACACTCATATGGAGGAGAACTGGCCTCTGAATCAAGGGCAGATATTGGCTGCCCACCCCTTCTTTCTTGTTAGATACCAAGTGACAAATGGGACTGTGCTCATTTTGTTAGTTTTTGATCTGGCTTGGAAATGGAAAGTCGGAGCCTCATTAACTGAAGCAAAGGAAAATCAAGATAGCAGAAGGGCAAAAAATTTGGAGTGTGTTGGAAACAAACTTAAGAGAAAGAAAAACAAAGACAAAGAAAAATAACAAAAATAAGAAAAATATATAGATATATATATATATTGGGAGGTTATTTTATACAGTTCAGTGCAGGGGACGGGAGTGAAAAACACAGGACACAAACACACACACACGCACTGGACAGGAATCCCAATGTGAAATCAGTGAGGCAAGACACAAAAAGGAAACCAAAGAAGAAATATAAAGAAGAAATTGAATTACTGAAGACATGCACCTCGATTTTACGGCCCTCTACCACGGTGCCGTGTAATTTCTCCCTGGCCCTGTCTGCATCAGCACTATTCTCGAAAGTTACGAACCCGAATCCCTGCATGCAGCGGGAGAAGGGGGAAAACATGCACATCGTTATATATTGAAATACTGATATCTAGATAAATAGAGAAAAAAATATCACAGTATGAAATTGACATCAGCACAACTTAGCAATACTCTCCTAGAGTCACATTTTTGGTTCATGCATGTTTCATGAAAGAATTTCAATTAAAAAAATAACTTTAATCAGATTGAAAATAATAAAACATAAAAGCAATTGAGGCCAGACCAAAAAAAGCATAGTTACTCGAGACACATTCTAAAAAGTAAACTAGCTCCAAGATTGATCAAATGCAATGTATTAAAACCTGGAAAGAAATCTTGCCATAAATGACCATTCATTCATATGTTCTCTTTTGTAGCATTCTAAATAACTTCCTTTCATATGACAAGGATAGGCACAGGCAGATGCTCTGATCAAAACCTACCAAAAGGAAGTGTGATACGTGTGACAGTTCTAACTTGTCTTATTATTTTTATGAATAGTATTAATATATGTATTTTGACTGAATAAATATATGAGGGACAAAAAACGTGTGTGTGTGTGTGTGTTATGTAAATATGTAAAATTTTGACAATGTCCTGGGCATCTTTGCTTCTGTTTCTTATTAAAGGTATCCTTTAAAATATGCTTTTTTAATGCAAGAAATACAGGTCACAATGGTTATCTTAATCCCTAGGATGCTTATCTCTATTAAAAGTAGATATTAATAATACTATAATGTATGGCTAGGAATAGATACCTTGGCTCAATGGGAAAAAACAACAACCTTTCATCTATTTTCTATTTCAACAGAGGAAAGCATAGCTGTTTGTACCTAATAAAATAAATACCTAATAAATGCTTGGCTTCTTCACTCAGAAAACCCTAAGTGAAGCATTGTTTTTCACAGATTGTTGAAGCTCTACATTCTAGAATTAGTACTTTAATGAGGTTGAACAAAACTTTCTAATGGAAGAGAACAAAATTAATTAAAGCACATCATAAAACGATACAGTCTAACAACTGAGTGTAAAGATGAAATGATTGCTTTTTTGTTCAGCTTGTTTTTGAAAGTTTAGGATTTAGTTAAGAATCCAGATGGTTTCTACATCCAGGCAATAAATAACCTACTCCTATTTAACTTTAAAAATGATTTAAATGTAATTACCTGTATGACAGCGCGGCACACAACCCCCGCCCACACACACACACACACACTGCGCATGTGCCCCCTGCCCCCTTTGGGCCGTTTTTTGCTCTCCAGAGGATTCAGGAGGCTTCCCTGAAGTCTCCAGAGGGTGAAAAACAGCCCAACGGGACTTCTTTTTTGCACATTGAGCTGTTTTTCACCCTTTGGAGGCCATTCACATAATCACACTACAGTAGGACATTTAAGACCTAACCCTATATTTATTTTCAAGAAACTGAAGCATGTATGCTTCATGTAATAAAAATATGCAGTAGCTCGATAAATATTTTCAGATAGAGGAAAAAGTAGTAAATAGTTTATGTTTTTTTAATTGATTCTGAAGGTATTGCAACAAGAACTTGTTTGGGCCCAATATTCACCGCTAACAATAGTGCTACATATACTGAATTTTCAGTTTTATCTCCTATGATAAGCTATTTATATTTGTGAAGTTCATTGCTGTAGAATCAATGTTCAAAGGAATAGGATAAAGAATTTACTCCTATTGGCCACTGTAACATTTCCCCCCGTTTTGTTCCTCAAATGCAGACTTTTACATTCTTTGGAAGAGCAGGGTGAAAACTGCCACCTTCCACTATTGTAAATCTCCCTACTATATTAATTGGGTGAAAATTATGCTTATTGAGGAATTTTATAGATTTTTGCTATGTCATGATTAGGAAAATGTGAAACTATTAAAACAAATTGACGCAATACTCCAAGAATTTAGCAAGTACATGCTATCTGCAAAATGAAATAAATGCCTTAAAGGTTCCCCCTTCCCAGCTCTACATAGATTATGAATGGTAATTGCAAAGTGAGCTACATCTTTAACACCTCTATATTTTTCAAGCACATTACATTTTGCATCAGGTGTTACAAATCTGTGAATAACATGAAGATTTGTCTTAATGGACATGATTCCAGTAATAGTCAAAAATCAAACATACAGTGCAAAAAACTTGCAATTTGTTTCACTTGTTATGACGATCTATATATATATATATATTACACAAGCACACATTTTACTTAATATTATTTTACTGCACTTCTAAACATTTTTATATCTTCACCCTAAACACATGACATAGAACTTTTGACCAAAATTCCTTTGAATTTTACTTAATCCTTGGAGAAAGTCTCAAGTATAAAAGCAAGTATTGATTTGTTGGTGTTCTCCAAAAATGTGCAGGAAAACAACCAAGTCCAGAAAATGCCAAAACTCCAACAATTCATCTCTAAGCTACAAAGAATTTCTAGTATCAGTAAAAGAGCATATGTCATACAGAATACATACTTTCCTTTAAAGATAAATTCGATTTTATCTTCCCTAAACATAGCCCCATCATACCAAAGCAGTATTTTAATACTGGATTAAAAATGTCAATATCTCAGAGTTAGAAAAAAGGAAAGTAATGTAACTAGCTGAAGAAGGATATGTACTTTTATAATTATTCCCACTAACCTGTTATAATTCAATTTGCTGGTAGTTTTGAGACTGAACTGATTTTACTATGCAACTTTCATTTCTGTTTGAAAACAATACCCAGTCCATTTAACGTCTAACTGTACTAAATCCTCAAAAAACATTCAGAACAACCTGCAGCCCAAGGGCACCGAGTAACTGTCACCTTTTTAGTCTGGCCTCAGATTCTGCAATAAATAACAAGCAACAGGATGAGCAGTGTAAAATAATAATTGTACAGAGTTTTTAATAAAATGTTCCATCTCTGAAGAATGAGAAAGAAAATTTACCATGTAACCGTAAAGGGAGAAATCAAAAGCAGACGATTCTCCTGGGTGTGGCCAGAACACAGAAATTAAGGGGAAAAAATAATCATAACAAAACAAAAAGAAATAAAAAAAGTAAATGAAATAAATTTAAAGGAAACTAAAAGGAGCCCCTTGAAATCCATGCATTGTTAACACTTTCCCCCCCACTGTGTTTAGAACATTTGACTTCAGAAGCAGCATCTTTATCTCAAGGTGTTGGGAAAGACTTTCCATAATTTCAATTGTTAAAATATATATATATATGTATACACGCATATACAAAGAGGCAGTTTAAAAAAAATATATCAGTCAACAGCCAGAAGCCTGGACAAATAGAACAACAACAAAAATAAATAAATAAATAAATAAACAAACATAAAAATCCAGGCTTTCAGGTTATTTGCTTTCAAAGTCAATATACAATAATCCATCTGAGATGAGTGATTAAAGTAAGTTCCCAGAAAAATATCCTAGTGCTATTTAAAGTAAGGACACTATTCTTTAAGATCTGCCCAAAAAAAACACAGTTGTGGAATTTTTATCTAGAATTACTTTGCGATGGTTGAACCAGGGTGCATATTCTGTAGCTATTTAACTGGATTGATCAAAGCAATTTTATGTACATATGCTAGAATTTAAAATGGAGTTGTTCAAGACTATGGAAAAAATAAAGAAAAATGCTTTTCAACCTAAGAGAAAAGTATTTTTGCTATCCAAAACATACCATATTTTTCGGCTTATAAGATGCACAGGTGTATAAGATGCACCAAGATTTCGAAGAGGTAAGTAAAAAAAAAAAGTTTTTGTCCTCCTCAGTCCCCAGGAGCACTCTACAGGCCTCCCAAACCCTCTGTGCACCCCGTTTTTCGCAAACAAGCCCGTTTTTCACCCATTTTTGAGAAAAATGGGGCATGCAGAGGGTTTGGGAGGCCTTCTGGGCTGGGGGAAAGC
>JANHFT010000738.1:11500-23829 GCA_032467955.1 Pseudoxenodon macrops | reverse complement strand
TAAGTCATCCATGTAGAGTAGATGGTTTATCTTGCCATGTTGGCTTGAGATTTGGTATCCCAGTTTTGTGTTTCGTACGATTATTATTATTATTATTGTTGTTGTTGTTGTTGTTGTTTTTGTCGTCGTCGTCAGATGTTTGCACTGGGTTTAGCATTTATGTCCACCTATCCTTCCCATAAACATATAATTGATAGATGTTGTTTAATATTGTATTAAACCTAATATTAAAGATATCTTTGCAAGATGAACAATGTAAAAACATTAAAACAATTTAAAAAATACCAAAAATACAATTGGCAAGAATGACAAAAAACTGGAGAGGAATAAAAAAAATTAAACCTGTACAATTCAAAGGATGTAGGACTGGTATGGTATGTCTTATAATGTGAACATAGTGTGCATAATAATAAATTATTGTACCGTATACTGTATACTTTTAGATTTTAAAAATAAGATAACTCGTTCTTTTCAATAAAATGAAGCATTTGTTCAGTATGTTGATAAAGGCTCCTAAATCCATTTCTTTAGGAGTATGTTTAGACAAGCCTTCACCAACTTGGTATCTTCTGTAATACCCCAAACATATTTATTACTATTTTTCACTTGTGTTTTATTTTGTATGGTAGTCACATAGCAACAAGGAAGCTGCTTTCATGTGATTTATCCAAAGGAAAGCTTTTTTTGTTCAAAACAAAACGCTAATATTTATTTGACTAAATACTTTATCCAAATATTATAGTGTCAAAGTGAAATAACCCTGTACAAAAATTATGTGGCAGGAATTAAAGTCTGGATTACTGATTGCTTCTTTGTTCCACCCTTTAGGCTATCTTAAGCCTTAAAATGGCTTATGGTCTTGCATGAATGCCCCCAAAATAAAGCCATTCTGGCAGGCAGTAGCTCTCCAGGTGATATCAGAAGCAAAAAACCAAAACAACTTGCTAATACTAAGGGCAAAAACTAAACCATATATATTATAGATGCTGCTGAATGATTTAATAAAGCAAAATGTTTATATAATATTCTCTCTGTCCCTCACAGAAGAGCTTTTCATATTCCCGCAAGTTCATTGTCTTGCTTTCAGTGCTTCTGGAAAGACTGAATTTGTCCCTGCATAGAAGTGTTGTTGAATCAACACATGTTCTGTGGTTGTACATTGCACCATAAACGGTGCTTGGAATTATCATCAGTACTCCTTGGAAAACACTCCAATTGTACCATAGAAGACCACACTTGAGTTGAAAATTTCTGTTGCTAAGCAAGACTGTTGTTAAGTGAATTTTGCCCCATTTTGCAACTTTCTTTCTTCTTGTTAAGTGAAAAACTGCAGTTGTTAAGTGAATGTGGCTTCTCCATTGACTCTCCTTATCAGAAAGTCACAAAAGGTGATGATATGACCCTTTGACAGTGCAACCATTATAAATACATGGCATTTGCCAAGGGTCCATATTTTGATCACATGGCCAAGGGGGTGCTGCAATGGTCATGTGAACAACCGTTATAAGTCACTTTTTCCAGTGCTGCTTTACCTTCAAATGGTCACTAAATGAATGGCTGTAAGTCAAGGACTATTAGCTGATAACTCCCTAGAATTTGTTTTTAAATGGCATACTATTTAGGCATTCGATTTAGTCATGATCATTGTAAGGAAACTCTGGGCACAATTATGTTGTGAAAAAGTGTTCCATATCTTTTTAACATTTTAGTTTATTACACTGTTATTTGATTTTACACAAACATTTAGTCAATGGCCACAAACCAAGTCGGATACTTTGAAAATAAGCTGCAATTCTGCAAACATCTACTATTCTATACCCCTGATGGTCTAAACAAGAGGGAATGGGATGGATTAGGATCCTTGTTATAGATGGCTGCAACTGATAGCTGTAGATATATCCATCCTAGCAGCTCCAGCTGCCAGATTAGTCCCAGTCCTAGCCATGGGGCAGAAGAGAGGAGCATGTCATGGGACTACAAAAACACAGCAGTTAAATATATTACTTTTCTATTATTCTTGGCAGAGGCAAACACAATATTTTCCAGTCCATGTTTCCTGAGCATTAGTGGGTTACAAACAATACACACCCAATTATAAAATTATATGGACTAAAACCAGATTGCTAAATCATTGTGCTTTGTTTATTAAACTCAATAGCAAGACAGATTTTTGTTCTGACTCAACTGTGCTGAGTTTCATCAAGTCTGTGTGTCATTTTCTTTAATGCAGAAATATGGTTACTCACTATGGAGTCACTAAATAATGCTCCAGGATCAAGAACCAATTATTTTTGCATCTTATTTTCTTCTATTTTTAAATGACAGGCAGTTTGGTACACCAATGAGTATTGGACTAGAACAGAGGACTGTTGCAAAAATAACAAAATGTGCTAGAGGGAAATATGAGAATCACAGAAACTCTATGAATTTCATCTGGGATATGTAGAATAGCAATACAATTAACAAAATAAATAAAATTATCAAAAACCAAGAACAAGTAAAAAGTGACTATAATTTGATAATTTTATTTATTTTGTGCCCATCTGTTTTGCCAAGAACCTTTATTTAGATTTATTTAAAAGCTATGAAAATCCAAGTATGAAATATAATTTTCACACAGATCTTTAATGCACTTGCTGTTTCTCAAAAATCATTCTCTATCTATTCATTTTGGCCAATGATCAAAAAAGGCAGCTTACAATAGACAAGAGTTGAAACATGCTTAAAGTGTGAATCCAGCCCTGTCTGATAGGAAAATAAAATAGTAGCTTTAAGGACATCTTAAAGACCAGCACAATTTTCAGAAAATAAATACAGGTAGTCCTTGACTTACAACCAGAATTGAGCCCAAAATTTATGTTGCAGAGTGAGAAATTTGTTATGTGAGTTTTGCCCCATTTTACAACTTTTATTGACACATTTGTTTAGTGAATCACTGCAATTGTTAAATTAGTAAAACGTTTGTTAAGTGAATCTGGCTTCCCCACTGACTTTGTTGGTCAGGTCGCAAAAGGGGATCACATGACCCCAGGACATTGTAACAATTATAAATGTGAATCAGTTGTCAAGCATCCAAATATAAATCACATGACCATGGGGATGCTGCAATGGTCATAAATGTAAAGAAATGGTCATAAGTCACCTTTTCAGTGCTGTTGTAACTTCGAATGGTCACTAAGTGAACAGTTGTAAGTCAAGGATTACCTGTACCATTAAGGAATACCATATCTTTCGGAGTATAAGATGCATCTTTTCCCCCCCTAACAGAGGGTGGAAATGTTGGTGCGTCTTATACACCGAATACAGCCATTTTTGGCCTCCTGAAGCCCTGCTCCTACATCCCATTTTTTGCGAAAAATATGTCCGTTTTTTTGCAAAAATGGGGGGCACAAAAGGTTTGGGAGGCCTGCAGAGTCCTTCTGAGGTCTGGAGGAAGGCAAAAATGCCATTTTGTGAAAAATGGGTGAAAAATGGGACATTTTTCACAAAAATTGAGATTTTTTGTTTTCCTCCAGCCTCCACAAGCAGTCTGCAGGCCTCCCAAATCCTCTGTGCACCCCGTTTTTCTCAAAAATGGGTGAAAAATGGTCTTGTTTTTGAGAAAAATGGGGTGCACAGAGGGTTTGGGAGGCCTGCAGAGTGATCCTGGGGCCAGGGAGGGGGAAAAAAAATTTTTTTTCTTACTTACCTCTATGAAACCTTGGTGCGTCTTATACACCAGTACGTCTTATAGTCCGAAAAATACGGTAATTCATTCCACCTAGATCCACAGCTTGGAGATGAATGAAATGTGTACCAGGAAACCTTTATTCATTGGTGGAATACAACTGAATATAAGTGCATTTCATTGCTAGTTGTGGGAAAATATCTGCAGTCCTGAGAAAACCATCCAGAAACATTGGACACAGGGCAGCATGTAATAACTCTTTATTTGAAGCTTTGGAAGTTTGGTATAGTGCAGGGGTGTCAAACGTGATCGCATTGCGGGCCATATCATGACGTATCGGGATTGTTTTTGTCTTTGCAAGGCTGGGGTGGACAGGGCCTGCCATGTGTTTGACATACCTGGTCTAGTGGTTATGGCACCAGACTAGAAAGCAGGAGAGCATGAGTTCAAATCCTGCCTTAGCCATGAAAGTCAGCTGGGTAACTTTGGGCCAGTCACTCTCTCTCAGCTCAACCCAGCTGATAGGTTTGCTGTTGTGGGGGGAAAAGAGGAGGCGGCAAGTGTATTGGATAAGTTCACCACCTTGAGATTTGTAAAATTAATAAAGTGAGATATCAATCAGACAATAAACATTAGATTTCTAGCTGTGGATACTGCTATCATACCCCAAACATCTGTCGGAGGTCAGGATCCCGAAAACGGAAGGGAATGTTGGACACATGGAGCCGCTTTGGGGTAGACTTGCTCTCGGCATTCTCACTGCTTTGTGTCTGCGACTGCTGGCCATCTGTCTGTGCCCCTCCTTCTGTCTGCTGCAATTTTTTTTTAAAAAAGAAGAAAAAGATAATCACAAAAATCAGCCATGATTCATTCGTTAAATCAATTCATGTTTTGCACATTAAAATATCTACATCTATTTAGCAACTGAGTAAATTTTCATAAAAACAGTTCAAATAAACAGCAATCTTTTGTTGATGTGAAAGATGGAGATGACAAATAGTAACATTTCCATAAGGCAATATCTAGGACTCTGAATGCATTTCGTGTAAATTAGTCAATTAAAGTCAACACTTTTTTCTTGAAATAATATATTCAGTTTCTACCATACATTGGCCTATTATGAAATTAACCTTGTCCTGATTGCTTACATTTAAAAGCCTATTGGCATGCTTCCATTATATTTTAGCTTTTAATATTCCAGTGCTAAAAGTTTTTAATTTTAATAGTTATTACATGGCATTTTAGTGTATTTAAAATATTTCACTGGCCTTATCTTGTTACAATATTTCAAGCCACCCTATAAGCCATTTTATTTGTAAATTAAAAATGAGTCTAAAGCTGAGATAATTTGGTCTGCCTGCAATGAGATCCTGTCACTATTTCATAAAAAACTTCTGTCATAATGTACAATTATCACCACATATAATTAAATATCTCTTTAACCCAATGCTGTCATACACAAGTGCTGCACTGCAATTTTATGGACTGGGAAATAATCTGTGCAATCACACCAAATATGTACTCCTCCCCCATTATTTCCAATATATGATTCCCCAAAACAACTGTTATGTCATCACCTCAAAATCTATTTGATTCTTCCCTTATTCCCCCACCTACACAACTCAGGAAGCAGAAGGGTGGTGGACACCAACCTAATTATAGATCTGTATTTCAGCAGGAAAAATGCTACTACATTTGGAATTGGGGTGCCACTAAGGTCAGAGTCCAACAAGCAAACAAGATCAAGCACCAAACCAAATATAGTAGATTTCAAGGACTTAAGTTAACATTAAGTTAACTTCGCTGGGAGCAAGCCTATCATTTCTCTGTGCACTCTGGTATTCTAACTTTGCTTCTCCTCTATATTATCACTATATCAATAGAAAAAAAGGAAATCAAATTGAAAGTTTATCAGCATCTTTTAATCTACCTACACCACAACATTGCTAGAAGGATTTTCCCCCAAAAAGTGCAGGGAATTGTTATATATAATCTACTATTTCAAGGAAGGAAAAAATACAGAATGGAAAAATTATTTTTGGAGTCAATTTCTATTTTAATATCCATCCAGCTGAAATAACCTCACACAGCAACGTATTTATATTTGTTC
Organism: Pseudoxenodon macrops; assembly: GCA_032467955.1. Lineage (NCBI taxonomy): Eukaryota > Metazoa > Chordata > Lepidosauria > Squamata > Pseudoxenodontidae > Pseudoxenodon > Pseudoxenodon macrops. Next base: position 18,052 of record JANHFT010000738.1, on the reverse strand, counting down.
TAACAATTAAGAATTCTGTTCACTGAAACAGCAAACTGATGTTTTTCCTTTATTTAATTTAAGGGCATTGAATATAAGGGACTAAGAAATATCTAAGAGGGAGGAAAAGGTTTCTCCAGACACTGCAATTAGCACCAGGCTCTTTTCTCCTACTTTCTCTCTTCTAGACATGACCTTGGACTTGTCCATGAGCTTTTCAGAATTCACAAAAATCCTTCAGCAGCAACATTCATAAGGCAGTGTGCTGAGTGCAGCAAGAGTGGCTTTTGGCTTTGCTTCAATCAAGCGATGAATGTAACACTAACTCTGTCTTACCATCTGTAGCCACGCAATGCAAAACAAGACACCAAACAGCTGGGATAAACTAATTCCATTCAACCAAGAATCAATTTTAATCAGCTTCAAATACAAAACACGTAAAAGTTTCCTGACAAAGGTACATCTGATCACAGCACAAAGATACTATTTACAGCTGCTTTCCACTTCCCTCCTCATAACACTGACAAAATTATCTCCAAACAAATGCACACTGCATCCTAAAGGGAGAATCAATGAGGCCGGCTTGTGATTAAATGACATCATATTGCTTGGCAGTTTTATTTTTATAACTCTGTCAGAGCCCTCTATTCTCCAGGGTAAAATTATCCACCGGGAAGGACAGAATGCATGACATCTCATCCATCATCTGGGCAGATAATAACTAGTAAATAAGTTTCCCAAAACAACACATCAATGTTATTTAACTTTTGTAGTCCAAGGAGTCTCTCTCCTCAAAATGCTTTTTTTTTACACTTTGAAGCATGGCTAATGCAAATTTCCAAATTGTGAGCTCTTTGCAACAGATGGTAAAATTGGCAAGCTGATACAGTCTTCCAGATGGCTTCGGACGTTCTGCCCATCATCCTCATTCTTGGTCACAAATGGAGTAGACAGAGGGAGGGAACTGAGAAAAATGTAAAAACTGGTGGTGTTCAGGATAACAGGTCTCCCTAGGGTAGTATGAATAATTGCCAGGGATGTGCCTGCTCCTCTTGACCTCTTCCACAGGCCTCTTTATGGTTCCAGGCAGATCTTCATTCAATAGCTACTCCTCAAAATCAATGTAAATTGTGGATGACTGCTATCTTGTTGTAATTCTCTTGTTTTTACTGATGTATAAGGATTATTAATTATCAAAATTGCTTTTGGATTTTTAGCTATGTTAGACACTTCTGACATGAAAACGAGAGTGAACTGACAGTAAATTTGACTTCATAGATGTTGCCTGTTACATCTAACTGCTTATTTGGCTTCATGACTGAAAAAGAGTTATTAGCAAAAAGTCTCATCCGCCTTTTTGTGGGTAATATTACACAGAAATTTAAAACCAGTTCAGAAAAAACAGACTTCTATTGGTTGCAACCAATGAAAAATAAAGTCATGAATAAATTGTAGAACCTGAAATCTAAGAGACGTTTGAGTAAATGCTCCTTCACATGGTAGAGAAAACAGCTTTACTTACTGGAAATAGCAAGAATAGGACCTTCCTGAATTTATCTTCACTGTAAATTTGAATATGAGTAAATGTGTATCTTTCAGGATTTTTATTCTGTTTCATGTACTCTTATCAGATAATATATAAATCTGCAATGAAATGACATTTTCCCCTTAAAATGATAGACCTCTCAGTTTTTTTTGGTTCAATGAAGTATTGGGGATAAAATCTGGAAAAGCGGTTAAGACATGCCTCCTTATTGAAATTGAAGTAATAAAAGCTCTTTCCAAGGCAAAGGTTTTGCCTACCATATATGTGTTGTTTCTGAAAAAGTTATCTGCTATATCAAAATTATGTCAGCAAAAAACAAAAACAAACCCTGAATAAAAAAATAATACTATCAAACGGGAAACAGTGTTTTGTTTAAAGAAGAAAATAGCGACATATATCACCCATTATGCAGAGCATGCATTTCAGAAGAAAAAGTTTGGTCACAAATTAGCAGCATCTATTAAAATGGCAATGATTATAAACTTTACACAGAACATTTTTCTCTGCAGTAATCTAGGGTGTAAGTGGAATGCTCATTTAGTCAAACAATGATAAAAAGAAAAGTGGAAAACTCTAGGATTTCTTTCTTTTTTTTACTACTAATTTTATTTTATTATTTTATTTTTCTTTGTCCAATAAAACTTTAGTTGCTGTTTTTCTCCATCTAATGACACTCCTAAAAGTCCTGGCTAGTGGCATCAAGTAATTATGTGCTAACTATCAGTGCACTAGAAACACAAACATAATTGTGTTTGTATTCCATGAGCAATTGGCATTGTTACCATCTCTTACAAATTGATTCACTTTTGCAAGGTCCCTGTAATATTTGAGACATTTAAATAACTTCATAGAAAATATGAGGAAAGGTGTCAAAAACAATGGGAGAGAGAATGTATTTTCCCATTTCCTGTTCCTTTTCTTTTTAATTAAAGGGGGGATTAAAATAAAGAAAAGTGGTGATATTAACATCTAAATGTACATAATATGAAAGATAAGATATAGTTCTGCCTCAAGAAGTCTCTCTCCAATACAAAATTCTGACTTTTATATAAGTACTGTTTCAATCTTTATAATCTTCCTACACAGAAAATATATCTACATTCTACCACTCCATAATATACAAATATGAAAGGAAAGAATAAGATTAAAAGAAACAAAGTAAATATACTGTGAATAAATATCCCTTATAACATATCATATATATTACCAATTAAATTTTGCATATTAAGTCTGCACCCTGTATAATTCATCATAATTTCCTCACATAATTCAACACAAACAATATTTATTAGGCCTGGGATATTATTGTACTGACAAAGAGGAAAATATCTCTCTCCTTGAAAGTATACCAAGCAAAACAAAAACATTGGGATTTTCTTTGGCTTATGGTTTTTTTGGACTAAAGGAATATTTTGTACTAAGTTAAGGTAGAAAAAGCATAAAGACTCTGTGGGCCAGACGGAAGGAGGGAGGAAATGGGATCAGCATTTTAATTGCAGCTCATCCCCCAATGATATTTGAGGGGAGAATTTTGAATTTTCTCTCTCTCTCAGGATTCAGCCCATTTTTAACTGCCAGCTTTTCCTACCACATCATATTTGGCCCCATTCCATTCCGTGTTCAAAGTGTTATCCTGCTAACAGATAAAAAGAGCTCCAAGGTTTTTCATATAATTTATTTCCAATATTGGGTTGAGAATAAATAATAAAAACACATAACAGTATATACAATTTTATTTTCTGGCTGTTCCTTTGTTCTCGGAAGATAAATTAACAGACCAACTGGTGGATACTGAATACAGCTGGCTCAAACAAAGGTGACATGTCTGGATCAGGTGTCTTCATGACATCTGCACAATTCACAATCCTAACAAGCCAGTAAGAGAATATTACAACAACGGCCAGCTCTTGTCCTCCTGAGATCTTCTATGTTAAATTACAGAAATATATATGTAAATGAGCTTTACTGAAAAAAATTTAGTCACAGACAAGCCAGAGTAGAAAGTTTATTAAAGAGAAAATTATTCATGTAATAGATAACCGTTGAGAATAGAAAAATTTCCATAGCCAATCTTGAATTTCTAGCATCAGAGCAACAGCTCAATTCAGATAAAATACAACTTCAAATTAAGACTGGTAAGCAGAAATTCTGTCCCCTCTGGCTTATTATGATAACTGGAAAGGAATCAAATATGTACAATAAAAATCAGGTTTGCCTGCAAGGATTGAGGTGGATTATTGTTAACATTGAAGCTGTTTAGGCAAGAACCAGCAGCTCTCAACTAGACACTGAATGTAAACGTTGGATAGATATTTCCCAATCTCAAGTCAAGGAAGAGAACAGCCAAATTTCCACTGGCTAGGAATGAACACTGTGTCTCAAAACATTTACCAAATTCTTCTGGCTCAGACTCAATTTGGCAGAACTGAAACCTGGAGCATTTTGCTTAGTTGTTCCGGACATCAGCTAAAACAATATCCAAAAGATTTTAAAGAACAATTATGACAAGACCAATGCTCTTCAACTCTCTCTTATGGTTCGTGTGGTGGACTTTCTGTAAATTAACTCTAATTTTGATGTATAGACAAGATGTGCTTATACAACAGATGGAATCTGTAAATAAAATTAAGAAATAAGTTGGGCTCCAAATTTTAAACTTAATTGCTCAGTATTCTTGTAATGGTCTGGAGATTTATTGAATAAACTATTTACTCATTTACTAAAATTAGTGAGAATTTTTAGAACTAAATATGTGCAATTTACATAATGTAGTTAATTGCAACAAATGAATTTACTTAGTCCCTAGTACCAAATTTTGTTTTGTTTATAGAAAGAAATTGTGATTACATTACAATTGTAACTATATTGTAATTTTCTGCATATCTTACATAGAATTCAGAAGCCCCTCACAAGTCATGCTATCTGACTCATAGTTCTAAGTGAAATCTACAACTGCCTTTCTCAATTATTCAGGTATCATTCCATTCAAGATGCATCTGAAACTTCCTCATTCACGTGAAGAACATCAGAATTTTTCTGAATTACAACAGGCACATGGGGGGAATAAAGCTTAGTTCTATTTGTATGTGAATGAACAATTCTATGTTGGCTGATTCTGATACAAAATAAGTACTTTAATATGTTTGGTTTTCTGCTACACGAACCTCCAAAATAATTACAGTGCACAAACAATTTTGCAAAAAATATTTAGACACATTAGAGATCAAGTTCTGGTTTAATCCAAGTTTCCAGTCAACAGAGGTTGTACAAGTTTTTGTTTTCATTACAATCAATAAATTGGTGATGTGGTGGTGCAGAATGTGACCAACATTTTAAAGGATTTTTTGGGATTCCCAAAAGTTTCTCCCAAAAGGCTTATCTTAGCAGCAGATATACACTCCAGTAATGATGTATGCTTATAATAAAAGAAATGATAGATATTTAATGATTATTAAATACTGAAATTAAATGTGACAACTACGGCCAAAATAAAATGCTTTGCTGATAATAATATTAAGCATGGAACTCGCATTTCAGCAGACATTAGTGTTACCATATTCAGCTCTCTGCCAAACATGTTTTTCTATACTACATTAACTACTACTGGGTGGAAAAACAGAAATTATACAAGTGACTGTTACTGGAGACAAACACTTTTAGCAGTCCTAGTTCTTCAGGGCTGGATGTCTTAGGGCTTCAATAGATAATCAAAGAAACTACTGGACAATTCATCTGATTTTCTAAATCAGTGTTGAGATGCCATTGATGGCCATTGATGTGCCACAGAATCCCAAGTTAATTTTTAAACCAAGAGCATTCTTTCTTGCAATGATTTTGGCGATATTTAAACTTATTCCCAAGATTTGGAAAATGCATTGCTGATTGTTGAAGCAAGTTATTTTCTTTTCATGATTTTTCAACTTTATAAAGAAAATCAGGGATATAATAATTCAAAGTTTACTCTACCAATGTGTAACTTTCTGCACATTCTTAAAATAATCTAATTCTAAGTATAACGTAAAAAAAGAATGGTGAGAAGGCATTACATTTTAAAGCCTCAACCCTATATCAAAGCTTTAGAAGGATGAACTGAGAAAACCACATTAAGTTCTGCTTTGCTTCCAGTGAAAAAAAATTAAATTTGCATATAAACTATCCTTTTGGAGGAAAATATGGATTTAGCTCTTAATCTATACAAGATTCAAGTTGTACGTTATAGGATTCATTATATATCCCCATTACTCTCCTTATCTTTCTACTAAAATAACTCATATCTGGCTTTTTAGCAGAATATTTGCTAGTACAAGCTGCCAAAAAACATATAAGGCGTATTATGCATATCTTCGTACTGTTTGCCCAAAATACTCTGAAGACGAGTAAGGATGCAACATGAGTTGGTACATTATTCTTCAACTTAGCCATAAAATTGTTAAATAGCAAACTTGCCTTTTTAAAACGGCATACAGGAAGGATTTTGCTTACCCAACTTTCTCTTCTGTCGTTTGTAAACTAGCTTGGTGTGTCATCTAAGTGTAGGAACATGCTAACATATAATGGTCCTAGCAATATTCTTTCTCCAATCTTGATTTGGTACTTAAGAAAAATGTTGGGAGGTTATAAGGTAATATTTATAATTCACAAATAACATATTGGATTTCTCTGTCTTGAATTTTCTTGCATAGCAATAATCTGAAGATGAAGAGAGAAAGGTATAGAATAGTTATAGATATGTAAAGGATTTGGTCCATGAATTGTTCCATTCACGGAATAGTTTTGATGGTCAATTCCTGAACCAAGAACCTAAAACCATTATTGTTTGCACTGCACTAGATGTGATAAAAGGGATGCGATGGCTCAGTGGCTAAGATGCTGAGCCTGTCAATCAGAAAGGTCAGCAGTTTGAATCCCTAGCACCGTGTAACAGAGTAAGCTCCCGTTACTTGTTCCAGGTTCTGCCAACCTAGCAGTTTGAAAGCATGTAAAAATGCAAGTAGAAAAATAGGAGCCACCTTTGGTGGGAAGGTAAC